>CABHPH010138361.1:0-38820 GCA_902168325.1 Peromyscus nudipes
TAGTCATATTAGGTATGTTTTCTAGATTGAGCAGATATATTTTAGATAGACAGGTCATCTTCAAACCCTTCAGAGATCTACAGAATATGGCATTTAAAATGTTTTAATAACTTAGAAAATTTTTCTTTTTTGTTATGACTATGAGACATGTCGGCTCCTGGCAGTACCAATCTACTTCAGAGAGAATATGGGCATTGAAGAAACTGCATATGGAGTTAACTTTCATTGTGGCAAATGTTAGCCACTGGACAACAAAGTATCCTCGAATCAACTGCTGACAACATGACAAAATGGACAGACAGAACATGAAACAAAGGACTACCGATTCTTGCCAAAACAAGTGTGGTTATGGCTTTATCAAAAGGCATCTTCTGAGGCCAGGAAAATATGGCACCATCCCTGAAGTGGCCTTTGCAATCCGGAAAAGGTACAGTGCCCTTTCCTTCGAAGGCAGCTGAACAGGCAGTGGGCCGATGGCTTCTGATGTGCAATGGAACAGCAGCTGAAACAGTTATTCTTGAGGAGTAACTAAGCTCACACCTCTCAATAGCAGACTGGCATTTAATAGAGGGATGTGGAGAAGAACGGGATGCTGAGATGAAGCCACACATACACAGCCAAGAAGAATGGACAGCTGAATTAAAAAACCATCAACAATTTCCAGAATTTAAAATCCTGAATCATGACATGACACTAGTGGAATTCAGGTGTTTCTGGTACATGGACTGCTCTCACCCAAGGTGAGGTTGAACTGTTGACCTTGTGTACATCCTACTTCACAAATGAGTCTGTCAGATACACTAAGCCTATAGGCTGAAGATGATGCCCCAACACTGCAGAGAAACCTCAGGTGACTGTCCAGGCGGCTGGCTGTTTCTGTCAACTCGCAATTTTTTTTGGAAGTTTTTATTTTTGTTAGGTAATATTATTTCCTTCTTGGGTCTCTGAGGGAGTTAAAGATTAGTTAGTTATAGTCGAAGTTTAATTAGTTATAGCTGAAGATTAATTAATTATAGTTGAAGATTAGTTAGGATAGAAAGGAATTAGGTACATCCTTACCAAAATAGGATAAGTAATGGAATTATTTTCTCTGAATTTGTCAAATACAAATGGACTAGACATTGTTTAGGTATTCATCACTTGTATATATTGTATATAGTTATTGTACTTTTGTATATAGTTTTTCTTATATTAGTTACAACTTTCCTTTTTTTCTCCTTTTATTAAATTAGAAAAGGGGGAATATAGTGGTAATTTATTTGTGCTGAAATGTGATTTTATTTGTATGTTAATAAATAAAGTTGCCTAGGGGTCAGAGCTGTTAGCAAGCCATAGGGAAAGCCAGGGCAGTGGTGGTGCACGCCTTTAATCCCAGCACTTGGTGAGCAGAACTAGGTAGATCTCTGTGTGTTCAAGGATACAGCCAGCATTGGAGACACACGCCTTCAATCTCAATACCAACCATAGAAGACCTGGAGTGACCTACAGACAGGCAGTGATGAGACGGTCATGTGGTTGGGTTTACAACCAATGAGCAGGAAGAACAAGAACTCTTTATAAGGCGAACGCACAGGAAGTAACTCCTTTTTCGGAGAGGTCTCTTGGTGGGAGAGGCTAGCTGGCGGAAAGCGGTAAGGCTCTTAGCTCTGACCTCTTGGGCTTTCATCTTTACATTGGCCCTGTGTTTCTTATTTAATAAGACGGTTGGTTACATCTACAAGCTATGACGGTGTCCCAGCCTAAAAAGCGGGCATGCTCTCTCTGTGTGCTCTTTTCCACACTCTCTCCTTCCATACTCCCCTCCTCCGCGCAGTCCCTTTCTCTCCCTCCCTCTCTCTCTCTCTCTCTCTCTCTCTCTCTCTCTCTCTCTCTCTCCCTAACCCTCTCTCTCCCAATAAAGCTCTAGAAAGGTAACCATGGCTCATGACTCTTCCTGTCACCAACACATCCAGCACTCTCCTCCAACACTCTCCTCAGTCAGCATGGCCTTGGTGGGTGCAGGCCAGCCAAGAGCGCTGCCGCTTAACCAACAGAGAAGGTGGGGAGGAATCTATGTCCCACTTCTCATGGATTCCCCTGCACATGAGCATATGGGCTTACAGAGCTGCACCAAGCATGCACATAGATTGCATCATCTCACTGTGTGCAAATTATGCAATCACGCAGCACTCGGATTATGCAGGATGAAAGGCCCCTTACTTGGCTACTGAACTGCGCCTGTGAGATCATGTAGCTGGTGGAGTGACAGGAGCCATAAGTCTAAGCAACCCTTGACACACATGCTGCTGTATTTGGGTTTCTCTTCTCTTTTCTTAGATCTAGGCCTTGCTTAAGTCTCCATAGCACCAGAACCTCTTCTCACAGATACCAGAACCTCTTCTCAGATATCAGGTGAATGAGCTGCAGTTAGGCAATTAGGCAGTTAGACAAAAGTAGATAGATAACCCTCAGAGCAACATTTCCTGCTGGCTGAAAGCCCATAATTAAGTCCCTTCCTGCTTGCAACCCCCTTTGCCTACCTATATATGCCTTGTGAGAAAAATAAAATTTTGGAGCTTGATCAGACATCCTGTCTTGCTCTCATTCTTTGTGTCTCTTGTCCCTCTCATTTGCCGGCCCTCCCTTTAGGTCCCCATTGAAGACCCCGCTGGCCAGGGCAGTGGAGTGGCCAGGAATTCCAACAGTCACTCCATACAACAGGGCCCACATGGGAGGTTTATTGAGGGGAGAGAAGGGGTAGAGAAGAGGGCAGAAATCGGTCCCTGGGCATGAGAATGAAGGAAGAGGAAGAGACAGGAGGTATACAAGACCTACCTTTTATAAGGAAACATAGCGAATATGCACAGGGGGTGCTCTTAGTGGCTGCAGCTGAGAACATATCCTGTCAGGTCCTAAGGGCAGGTCAGCACAGATGCCTGAATGCTAACATTCCTCTCTTTTGTTTGTTATAAAAAGGTGAGGAGTTAGAAAGGGGTAGCAGGTCAGGCGGGGATGAGGGTGTTGTGTTCTCGAGACTGCTTCCTTCTGGCCTGGGGGGGCATCGATCATCTTTGGGGACCTGGCCACATCCTGGGGTAGCTGGCTGTTTCACTTTGCTGTCCAGGCTCCTGGACCTGGCAAGATGCTGTTCGAGGTAGATCCAAGTAGACTCCCTGGAGTTCACGAGAAATCATGATGAGGTCACCAGCCAAGATGGAGGAGAGCCATGTGGTCTCTGTTAATAGTTACATGCACATACACACAGAATTAAACAGGAGTTGAGTAAACAGAAAAGGAGAACCGGTATGTGCTGAGCAAGACAAAGCTGGCTTATCCATCTCTGATTTGTACATTGCAACAAACAGATAGAACATTTAGAGAGGGAGAGAAAACAGATACAAGCAGGTCTTGGAGCAAAGAAAAAGAAAGGAAGTGGAGAATTCTTTCTTGGTTCCCCAACTGCCTGGCCCAAAGAATAGTCAGTGGGTATCCAAGAGACATCCCAATGGGAGCAAGGAGGTGTATGACACAGTTCCCAAGGATGAGACAAAAAGAAGAAGATATAAAGTGTGGTGGGATGTTCTCTATGCTGTGAATGTATTGCTATGATTGATTGATAAATAAAATGCTGATTGGCCAGTAGCCAGGCAGGAAGTATAGGCGGGACTAGCAGAGAGGAGAATTGGGGGAACAGGAAGGCAGAGTGGGAGAGATGCTGCCAGCCGCCATGAGAAGATGTAAGATACTGGTAAGCCACGAGCCACGTGGCAAGGTATAGATTTATAGAAATGGGTTAATTTAAGATGTAAGAACTAGATAGCAAGAAGCCTGAGCCATTAGGCCAAACAATTTAAATAATATAAATGTCTGTGTGTTTATTTTATAAGTGGGCTGCGGGACTGCAGGGTCTTGGCAGGACCTGGAGAGAAACTCTCCAGCTACAGCAAAGGTCTGAGTATTCTGGGTAGCAGGAATTCAGGAAGCATCAGATTAAGTGGGCACAAGCTGTTCATCAAGTCATCACCCAAGAAGAGGGGCCAAGGGCTAAAAGCCCCAGAAAGACACAGTTGCCTGGTACTAGGACTTCGAGAAAAACCAGAAGGTGAGGACTGTGGTCGAGAAACAAAGCCTCACTTGTGGGAAGTGACCAGAAGTGAAAAAGGCCAAGGGGGCTTACCAATCATCAGTGTCAGATGGAGAATCCCAGTGATCAGTTAGGTGGGTGGGAAAGCAAGGCTGTTGTGGATGGACCAGGTTCAAGTGTCCCGGCATGTCTCAGATTACATTTTTAAAGTGGCAAGAAAGAGTCACACCACACAACCAGGCCCACTTGAGAGGTTTATTGAGGGGAGGGGAGAGAAGGGACAGAGAAGGGGCAGAGACCAGTCCCTGGGGACAAGAGTGAAGGAAGAGACAGAGAAAGAGACAGAGAAAGAGACGGGAGGTGAACAAGGCCCTTTTATAAGGAAACGAAGCAAATGCGCACAGAGGGTGCTCTTAGTGGCTGCCCTGAAGTATATCCTGTCAGGACTCTAAGGACAGGCCAGTACAAATGCCTAAATGCTAACAATGTCTGTAGCCAGGATTTTCAGGGGGTCTCCTCCAATCAAACCTGATCTCTATCAACCTTGAATGAATCCACAGCCTTTCATTTTCTGTGAAACAAAAGCATAACCTCTTCCCAACATAACTTATTTTTTTACTTCTATTTTAAAGTTCAGACATTTTAAAAATATATAAGTTGGTTTAATTTAGTAGTTTTTAAAATCCAATGTCTCTCAGCAGCTGTTGTTTGCCCATCAGCAATCAAAAATTTTAAATTCAACAAGATGTCATATAGGATCCAGGCTCTTTGTGTATTTCCTATCTTTACAAGGCTTATCCTTTTTATATTATATTATTTTTTTCTTTAAAGACTTTGTCTTATTACTCATAAACTATTTTTTCTATGACTGTCTATACTAATTTTCTCTTTTTTTTTTAAGCCTACATACATTTTTTTAAAACAACTTTTTAGAGTTTTTTTTCTGTCTGGATTTGTCTTACTGAGCATCTGTAACATTCTCTGATCACATGAGACATCTTAAACTGCTATGTCAGGTGTGGCTCAGCTTAGTGCATGCCACTAGCACATGGCACTGGTGGCTGGCTCCAGCCTTCAGGCAGCAGCTGGTAACCATGCCTTTCTATGCTGAGGAGCACCACCCTGCCTGCAGGACTAGAAAACTACATCTGGCTCCTTGTCTAGAACTGTTCTTAGCTTTCTCAGGCCCTTGGATATTCAAGCTCCCATGTTGGATGCCATTTGTAGTCGGTGTTTTTATATCAAGACTGCCGGTTCAACAATAATGACATGGAGATTTATTATTAATTAAGAAAATTCACTGTTAGCTTAGGCTTACTTCAAACTAGCTCTTATGACTTAAATTAACCCATATCTCTTCATCTATGTTTTTTTCATGCTCTTGTTACCTCACCTCCATTGTGCCCATCCTGGTTCTTCCACATCTGGCTGGTGATTCTGCCTTTCTTTTTCTCCTGAGATCTTTCTGTGCCCAGAAGTCCCACCTAACCTCTTCCTGCCTAGCTTTTGGCCATTCAGCTCTTTATTAAACCAATCAGAAGGTGCTTTAGCAAAGACACATCTTCACAGTGTACAAAAAGAGTATTTCACAACAGTGCATGCAGAAAGTATCAACTGCTGATTTGTCATACCAGATGACTGCAGTCTGAGACTGCTCCCTTACAGTGACCACCACCAAGCTTCCCTAACTATCTCCTTGTTCAGAGGCAGAGTTTCTCAGCTGCTGGTGGGTCTCCATCAGAATGCCCCCAGTTTTTCTATAGGTGTGTCCATCTTTTCTTCATTCCCTGTCACCCCAGGCAGATCCATCCCTAAACTGTGCCAGATAGAGGTGCCTCTGCCTCTCCTTCATCCTATTTATTTCTTTAATAAATATTTCTGTCTCCACAGTGTCGGCTTGTTACATGGTAAATAGCAATGATTTGGATCTCTCTCTCTCTCTCTCTCTCTCTCTCTCTCTCTCTCTCTCTGTATGTGTGTATGTGTGTGTGTGTAAAAGACAAGGTTTATGTAACCCTCATAATGTATCTCAGACTCATCTCCAACTCAGAGTCTCCTGCCTCAGCGTCCCAGAGTATAGGACTGCAGATGTACACCAGCACAGATGACTCTAGTTTGTTGGGGTGGGGATGCGGTAGGGGGCGTGTGTGGAGTTTTGTGTTCTCTGTACATTCACATACACAGACTGCGTTGTCAACTTCCAAAGGATCTCCAGTAAAATTTGCTGATCAGGCAGAGCTGAAATTATTAGATCTGCCCCAGTAGAGGAGTGTGCCAAGTTTAGTCTTGATAATATCTCAAGATAGGGAGAAATGAACAAGGGAAAATATATTTTCTTTCTTTTTTTTACGTTTTATAAAATCTTTATTGACAAATAATTCACATAGTATACAATTTGCCTGTTTGCATAATTTGATAGACTTTAGTCCAGCATCCTCATAGGCCCATGATACCATCACCACTTTCTATTTTAGAACATCCCTGTCTTCAATTTCATACACACACACAATGTATGGTGACTACATTCCACCTTATTTTTTTTAAATGAACATAATATTTGCAATTATAACCACTTTGTAACCAATTCAGTGGCATGAATTACATTCAAGATATTAATTACATTCATGATATTAATTACATTTGTGGTATTCATTGTTTACATTCGCAGTATTCATTCAATAACTATATTTAAAAACATATTTTCTTTATCCTCTTACAGTTAGTGAATGGAGCCTGTAGATTAAACTCACAAAAGAATAAACAGGAGGAGGAAAGACACCCTGGGTTTGATCCCCAGCACCATGAAAAAAACACAGAAAATCCCAAACAGGAAAACAAGGAACACAGTTCTTACTGGTATGTACATGCTCCTTCACAAGAAAGAGGTGAAAACTCCAAGAAGCAGTGAGACCAAGAAACTTGGACTTTCTACGGAATAAGTATAAGATTCAAGAGACAGCACGGTAGGATGAGACTAGGAAAAGAAGTTAGCCAGTGGAAGGTAGGGCCTGTGCGAGGAAGACCTGCTTCTGCAAATTTACCTTGGATCTTGTCTCTCTGTCTTCCATGAAAACAGTCTATTCTTGGGGTGGGGATGGAGGAAGTACACCTTTCTCAAAGGAGAATTTATGGTTTGCTTCTAGACAGAGAAGGGGAGAGAGGAGAACTCACTCTGCAAGGAATGATTCTCAGTTGCTTTCTGCTTGAAATAACCTAAGGAATTTGGGAGAGGCACATTCTGACTGCCTTTGATAGTAGCGAATATTTATAGTTTGGGCAGTTTATGGTATGGTAGCTTTGGGCAAGTAAACTGCTTTAAAATACTCAGAGAAAAAAACGCAGCTCTTTTGGGTAAGGCCCACACAGGTCTTGCACTCACAAGCCTCCTTCATCAGCTTCCCAGAACCTAGGGTTACAGGCTTGCACTACCAAGCTGGGCTCTTTCACACATGTGGGGTGTGTATGTGTGTGTGTGTGTGTGTGTGTACATGTGGAAGCCAGAGATGGAGGTCAGGTGTCTCCCTTTATCCTTCTCTACCTTATTTATTGAGGCAGGGTCTCTCACTGAACCTGGAGCTCATCCTGATTCAGCTAAACTAACTAGCCAGTGATTCCCAGGGATCCTCCTGCCTTTGACTGCCTGAGCTGGAATTACAGGAGTGTGCTGCCATTCCTTTACCAGGGATCTGAGCTCTGGTCCTCATGCTCATGCCAAAGGTACTTTACCCACTGAGCCGTGGCCCCAATCCCTACACCCAGCTCTGGAAGGGACTCTGCCATCACCTACCTGAGCTGGTTCTCAGTCACAACTTCTAACATTTCCTGGAACAAGAATCCAACTGTTTGGTGCCTGATACCTCTGTTACTTAACATAAGGATACTCAGCATCATTTAACTTAAGAACAGAAAACGACACCCATTTGCATTCTCATAGACAGTTGGTGTGTGGTGAGACAGCCCATGACCTCGCTTCCTAAAAGTGTGAGATGGTTTTGTGTTGTAAAGAGTGAGAGAGTGAGTTTGAATCCAGGTAAGACAGTCAAGACAGTGCTGGAATAGCTTCCTGCATTCCAAACATGGATTAGTTGAAAAGCCTGGTTTCAGGATTTTTGCCACCAGGACATAGACTCCCACATACTCTCTTTTAAGCCACCACTTTCTCTTTAGAAAAGACAGTTTCCTTCAACCAACGTACTTTCTTTTTTCAAATGAAAATTCTGTGAAAGGCTCTGACGCTGACATATTCCAAAGAAAATGAGGCAAGCTATAAAGCTCAGAATACTACTCACTGAGTATACAGCTGTGCACTTTAAATAAAAGAGAGGGCACAGGATTCAGAGGGCCATAATTAGAAACCAGCTTTAGGCTCCACTCACAAGAACAAGTGGCTGTCCTAGGATCCCGAATTCTTAAGATAATGGCCCCTGTCATTTTGAAAAATGGCTACATTGTACAAAGTCAATAAAGGCAAACAGATACTGGTGTAGTGGCACACACCTGTAATCCTGGCATTCAGGATGTGGAGGCAGGAGGACCAGAATTTCAACGTCATCCTTGGCTACATGATAAATTCTAGGCTGCCATGGGATATATGAGACTCTGTCTTTAAAAAGGAGACACCACACATGTGTGCACACACACACACAGAGTGAGAGAGAGAGAGAGAGAGAGAGAGAGAGAGAGAGAGAGAGAGAAAGCATAAGGTCCTTGTGCTCACAGATAAGCACTAGGAAAACCAGGAATTTAAACATGTAAGGTTGTCTTTTTCAACCCAAGTGATGTGTACCTGTTTTCTGCTCAGAAGACTGGAAGTTGATATAGTTAATAGTCTGGTGACCTGTGCTATCTGTAGATCTCTGGTCATATCTGAATCTCCCAGACTATTACGTTTATCCTAGACTCTTCCTCCCTAGACCTTTACCTTGAGCATCATTTCTCAGTCAATAGAGCCCATATCTGCTGTGGGCTGCAGGAATATATCACAAGAACTCAGCTGGTTATGGCAAAGTCACTACCTGGAGGGATCAGGGAATTCCTTCAGAGGAAGTCAAATTCCAAGGAGCTTTTGGTGTTATTTGGCTTTTTATCAGCTGTATTGTTATGAAAATCATGTATGCCTTCATAGTTTTCCCAATTGACTTTTCCCTAAGAAGGGCTAACAGTATGAACTGATCACTCTCTAGACATACACATTCCAGGTATTTGGAGAACAGCCTCAGGAAAGGCTTTCTCTGGAATCAGATATCTCCCTTAGCCACTTTCAAGGACTAGCAGTAATAACAGTCTACATGCTAGTCTCCTGACTTAACATAAATTCCACAAGGAGACACTGCCTAGGTCAGGTGGACGTTAAATAATAGCTTTACACAATTTAGCTTGGACCCTCCTTTCTTATAGCCTTACTAACTTTATAGACCTCTAACTCTTTACCTAACCACTTCTAGGAATGTAGACTGAGCACATAGATCCCCTTTTTGATATACTAACCAGTCATTAGCACTCAGTTGACCTTCTGTTTTACCACTCCCATTTTGGATTGTAAAAGAAGCCTGGTGGAAAATTCTTACCTGCCTTTATGACCCTGTAGAATTCAAGCTTGGTGACCTTGTCCAACCAGGGGCTTGCTATTGCTTGGGTTTATAAGTGGATTCCTGGGAGACTTAGGAGGAACATGGAGAATGAAGAGGGATAAGGAGAGTATGTATGGGCAAGATGGAAGATGAGGAAGAGTCAGATGGGGAAGTATTAGCTGGGTAAGAACAAGATGAAAAGGACCTAGATGAGGCAAAATTAAGACAAGAGAATTAAAATAGAACTTAGAGGGAACAGTAGATAAATATATAGAGAAATCAGGCAAGAGAGGAGCTAGGCACGAGAACAGAACTGAAGCTGTGTATGTAGGATGTTATGCCAGAGGAATTAAAGCAAGTGGACTATAGAGCTCGGTGTGCTGAGATTCTGTTTCCCGAAAATAGTCCTCGCCGTTAGTAGTTCTCTCTCCTGAGCCCCTGGGATGTATAATATTAAGGCTGGTCCCGCTAATATTATACAAGACATCCTATTGAAGATGTCACATGTACTTTGCATTGCCTTGGTGACCTCTATGCTATCTATAGGGACAGGCCACTCCTAATTCCCACAGACTTTTATGTTTATCTCAGTCATTCTCCCTAGACCCTTATCTTAAGCACTGTTTCTTAGTCAGTAGAACCCATGTTTATGGAAGAAGTCATGTGTACTTTGTAAAGAGTTTCAATATAAACATGTCTTATGCTTTGTTGTATACATGGGATTGAGTTAATTATTGTCTTAGTCAATGTTCTATTGCTGTAAAGAGACACCATGACCATGGCAACTCTTATCAAAGAAAGCATTTAATTGGGGCTGGTTTACAGGTTCAGAGGTTTAGTCCATTGTCATCATGGTGGGAAGCATGGCAGCATGCAGGCAGACATGGTGCTGGAGAGGTAGCTGAGAATTCTACATCCAGATTGTCAGGCAGCAGGAAAACAGCAAGACACTGGGGCCTGGTTTGAGCTTCTAAAACCTCAAAGCCCACCCCAGTGACACACTTCCTTCAACAAGACCACACCCCCTAATCCCTGTCCAGCAGCAACACTCCTTAATGACAAGCATTTGAACCAATGAGCCTATGGGATCCCTTCCTATTCACACCACCACAATCATCATCAGGAACCATTTTGTTTTTCCTTCACATTTGTGCTGTGCTAAAATATGCCTAAAATAAACGGCCTGGGCTCAGACTCTAGAAGTTTGAACCAACACTGGCTACTGAGTTGAGTTGAACCAGATTTTTTTTCTTGCCTCATGTGTATCCATCCTTACTCTGCTGGTTGTGGTGTTTGCAGAGACCTCCCCACAGAGAGAGTTTTCACCTGTACATGCATCTGTGGCAGCCAGAGGTCAACATCTGGTTGAGACTGAGATCAGGCATTTTTCTCCAATGCTCTTTACCTTAGCTTTTGAGAAGGGATCTTTCACTGAACCTGGAGCTTGCCTATTCTGCAAGGCTGGCTGGCCAGTGAGTGAGTACAGGATCTTCCTGTGTACATCTCCCCAGCCCAGGGGTTATAGGTGTGTGCCCCAGTGCCCATTTTTTCTGTGGGTATTGGGGATTCAAACTCAGGTCTTCATGCTTGTGCAGCAAGTCCTGAACCCTCTGAGCCATCTCCTTTGCCCTGTGCCAGCACCATCTTTAATAAGACAAGGCATATCTACATCACACTGCTAATCAGAAAACCCCACCAATGTTGTCACACTGTGTGATCCTTAACTGTGTAACCTCTGACCACTTGTTTGGGTGGGAGCTCCACCTCAAACCCTAGCATCCTGGCATCCCTATACCCAAAGAGTCTGGAATGTTTGGAAGGAGTCTGGTGGAAGATCCACCTCGGCTCCCTTCCCCATCTCTTTCCCTAATCCCGCCCCTTCAAAGCCCACCAAACACAGCTCCTCACCCAGAGAGGCTCAGGACGACTCCCACAGGGGATATATAAGCGGCATCCCAAAAAACAGACTTGTGTTCTTCCGGTCTAGTGTGGGACTCCTCTCTGCGTGGCAGGGGAATTGCCCGGGAGCACTTTACCCATTAAACCTGGGCTTTTCCTGATTCGGTCTGATTTGGTTTGTTGCGACAGGCAGATAGGCCTTCAGAAGGCCTAAAACTTATCACCACTGCTCCTTATTTGGGCCGGTCTCCCCTGAACCAGTGTCTCACCATTGGGAAACTGACTCTCTCTTTGCATAGCTCTTCCCTCTGCCTGCTCATCTTCCAAAGTCATGCATGGCTGACTTCTGCTCTTCTTTGATGGGAAGAAATCTCTTGTACTGTCACAGAAAGACCTTTTGTGTGAGCCTGGATTCCATAGGTCTTCAAGCCCGTTCACCTTACAATCATCAGCTTGTTTATATTTATTATATGACTTGATGAATTTGCAATTATCTTATGTATCTGTCCATTCACTAATTTATTGCCTTACATTCCTAATAGGTTCAGACTAGTACCAGTGTGTGGGTGGACATCCTGTTAGTCGGGTCAGGAGGCAACATCTCACAGCTAAACTCAAGAGACGTTATCAAATGTGTGCAGTTAAAGGGGAAGCTGGGCTCCTGGCTCATAGCTTAGCCTAATTATATGTTAACTTTGCATTTTATTTTGCCTTAAAAAACAAAACAACAACAAAAACAAAAAACCAAGGGGCTGGAGAGATGGCTCCACAATTAAGAACACTGGCTGTTCTTCTGGAGGACCTGAGTTCAATTCCCAGTACCCATATGGTGGCTCACAACCATCTATGGTAGGATCTGATGCCCTGTGTCAGAAAAAAAAAAAAAAAAAAAAAAAGGAAAGAAAGAAAGCCAGGCTGGTGAGATGGGTTAGCAGATGAAAACACTCTCTGCCAAGATAAGTGTGACCCGAATTCAATCCCCAGGACCCACCTGGTGGATGGAGAGAAACAACTCCAGCAAGTTTGTGCTCTGATATTCCACACTCATAGACAACACATGCAAAATAAATACATAAAAATGTATTTTAAAAATCATTAAGTTGGGGCCAGAGATAGCTCCAAGGTTTAGAGGACTTGCTGCTCTACCAAGGGACCCGGGTTCAGTTCCCAGCACCCATATGGCAGCTTACCACTGTGTAACTCCAGTTCCTGGAGATCTAACGTTCTCTGAGGGTGCTGCATACCTGTGGTACACAAAGCTGCATACAGACAAAACACTGACACACATAAGATAAAAGTAAATGGGCTGGAGAGATGGCTCAGCAGTTAAGAGCACCGGCTGCTCTTCCAGAGGTCCTGAGTTCAATTCCCAGCAACCACATGGCGGCTCCCAACCATCCGTAATGAGATCTGGTGCCCTCTTCTGGAGTGCAGGCAAACATGCAGACAGAACACTGTATACATAATAAATAAATAAATAATTTAAAAAAAAAGATAAAAGTAAGTAAATCTCCTTTATTATTGCATGCTAAGTCCTTGTGCTTGTTAGTTTTCTGTCAACTTGACAAGAGTTAGAGCTGTCCAGGAAGAGGGAAACTTAATTGTGGAATTGTCTCCATCAGATGGTCGTGGGCAATTCTGTGGGCACTGTCATGATTAATGACTGATGTGGGAGGAGCCTACTGTAGTCAGTATTGTCCCTGAGTAAATAGTCCTGATTAATATAGGAAACTAGGTTGGGGGGGCGGGAGGGGGGAGAACAAGGGAATCCGTGGCTGATATGTAAAATTAAATTAAATTATAAAATAAATAAATAAATAAAAGAAAGAAAGAAACTAGGTTGAGCAAGCCATCCTGAACAAGCCAGTAAGCAGGATTCCTCCATGGCTTCTGCTTCAGTTCCTGAACCCAGGTTCCTGCCTTGAATTCCTGCCCTGAAATCCTTAAGTGATAGGTTTTTATACCCGAGGATTATAAGATTAAATAAATCTTTTGTTCCTCAAGTTGATTTTGGTCAGTATTTCATCACAGCAACAGAAACCAAACTAGGAAAGTCCTTTAAAAAAAAATCTCAACTGGTTGGACTGGGTATGTAACTCAATGATAAAGCATTTACCTAGACCCCAACCCCCCCCCCCCCCGCCCCCCCCCCCCCCTCTCACACACACACACACACACACACACACACACACACACACACACACGGAGAACATATGAGGAGTTAGCTTCTTAGCAACCTCTTGAGATGTTGCTAAGAATCATAGGAACTGGGCATGGTGCACACACCTGTAATCCTGCACCTAGGACTTTCATTGACTACACAGAAATCAATGCCAGCATAGGATACATACCCCCCCCCCTCTAAAAAAGAAAACCCCGAAAACAAGACAAAAACAAATTCAAAACCTCTACAGAAAAGCTGAGCTATTTCACCTGGAGGCATGCTGCTCTGCATGGGGGAGATAAACACTTCTCCAAGCATAACAAACGGAGTCGCCTTGGGGTCTGGGGGGGGGAGGAGCAGATAAGGGTCCTTGCAGGGGGATGTGAAGATTCCTACTTATCTTTGGCAAAGAGAGATCATTATAAAGCTGAGGCAGTAAATAACTTCCAGAGTCTGGGCTAAGAGAGAAGGCAGCCCAGACCCCAACACTGAGGCAGGGTGAGGAGGAGAAGGGTCCAGGCTGGCACGCCCCCGGGAATAACTCCTAGTGCTGTGCTTATCTGAACCTTTTCATCTACCTAATGAAACACTGTAATGGAAGGAGAGCAGAATAGCAAAGCAAGCTCTGGGCCACCATTCCATGATAAATAGAGCTGTGTAGGTAAATGGGGGGGGAGGGGCAGGGGTGTCCTTAAAGTCAACTATTGTCCATTCCAACTGAATAAAGGAAAACAGAAAAAAAGGATTTAGCAAGAGCCAGTGGAACTCGAAAGAGCTCATGACTTGTGTCAGCTGTTTTGTCCAAAGAACAGTATCAGGCATCCTGACACAGACACGGGGCACTACCTTATTCCACTCTCTATAATTCACCTTCATTATCCAGGAGTCGGGCTTCTTCACAGACCACACTGGGTTGCTGAAAGGGCTTTGGGCTGGAAAAATAATCTTAGTAAGTAAATAAATTAGAAAAAATAAATTACTAAGTTCTTGATGGTTCCTGTACTTTCAGCGTTGCCCCAAGGCATCCTGCACTGCTTGACACCCAGCACTCTACTGGGAGTGGGCATCTCACCGGTCCCCACCTCACCCAGCCCCGGTGCTTGCCGTCACAGCTGGCACTCTCAGAAGGAACTCTCCAAGGGTGGTATGCAGAGTGCATCCCAGCATGTTCTACCTCCAGAATGTTCTCTCACTGAGGAGGGGGAGCCAGGGACGGGGAGTGTGCATAGAGTTATCTCTGAGGGCATCGCTGCCCACTCCAGGACAAGCTTAGTCCTTCCTTTGCACCATCTTCCTTCTGCATCCTTGCACTGCTGCCTATTTCCCATGATACTCTGGGGCTTGCAATGAGTTAAGGTACATTTGGCTCCAGGACCTGTAGGGTGTACCCTGTAGTGCAGGTCGGTTGAAGAAAGAAGGCACTCCAAGATGGAATTTTAAGGCCTATGTGGCAGCAGGAAGGTCCAGCCTCTTCTGATGGACTGAACTCCCAGTCATAAAAAGCCATATTTATTGAAAGTTATACAAAGTTTTTCCTCATACCAAGGTCCCTAACCTTAATTTACATGTCTTACTGAAGGAGAGCATCACATGTCCCCATGACTCTAGTCCTTTATTATGTATCATTTGCAGTACACAATAATACAAGAGCCTCAGGTGTGCCTAAGACATCAGTGCGTGGGAGTGAATACAGTGAAATCACCAAACCAGACCACTCTGTGGGTAGAAGGAAAAGATTATTGGGCGTCAATTCCAAGGCTGTCTCGTCTCCCAGGGGCAGAGAACAGTGGGAGTGGGGTGCCAATTTTAAGGATGTAGGTGTTGGGGGTGGGGGAGTACTACAAGCCAGAACACCCTGAGGACTAGAGTGCAGATTCTGATCTGTTCCAGGCTTGCTTGAGTTAATCAGAACTAGAGGCTGTTGCTGGTGGTACTTGGCTGTAGGAGCGGAGAAGGGAAGTAATGGCTTTTCCTGACAAACAGAAACCTGCTTAACAAATTTCTGAGGAATGTTGAGTTTAGGTAACAATTCTTCCATTTACCCAGTCAGAGTCCAGTCTAAGCTGAACCCAGCGCTGCCATTTTGGGGCCCACTTTGGACCTGACAGCAGTACACCTTTAATCTCAGTGCTAGGGAGGCAGAGGCCAGCCTCTGCTATGTGAGTTTGAGGCAAGCCTGATCTATACAGTGAGTTCTAGAATGGCCAGGGCTACATAATAGAGAGACTCTGCCTCAAAAAAGCAAAATCAAAACAACAAACAAAAAACTACGGGGACCTGTGAAGCTGAACAAAATGCATTTTGCATCATGACTATGCAGTCCAGGGGTGAGATGTGGTTTGTGTGAAAGATGCCGCCTATAGGGTCCCATAGTTCATGTATTTGAACACTTGGTCCCCAGAGGTTGGTGCTGTTTGGGGAGATAATGGGACAATTATGAAATGGAGCTTTGCTAGAGGAAGTATGTTTCTTTGTGTGGGGGACTTTCAAAAGTTTATGGCTTCACTCCACTTCCAGTTGTCTCTGCACTTGCAGAGGGGCCCCAAACCAGCTTGACACAGCTGCCATGACAGGCCTAGAGGCCTAGACACAGCTTCTGTGACAGGCTTACTGGCAGGCAACACCCAGATCCAGGAAAAGCCTTAAGCTGATACCACCCAGGGATCCACCCAGGGATGAGGAAGTATCTGACATCCCACACATTCCAACCATTAGATAAGGTGGCCAGATGTCCCTGAGTCTAGCACACCTATTTTTGTTTTACAGATACCCCTAGACAATTGTCAGCCAATCAGGGTCCTGGACCCTGGAAATCCCCTCACCCCAACCTCTGCTATGATAAAAACCCCACCCTGCCTGGGCTCAGGGCTCTCTGCTCTCACCACTGCATCGGACAGAGAGACCAAGCTCAGAGCTTGAAGAGAATAATTGCTCTTTGCTTTTACATACAGGATTTGGTCTCTGTGGTGGTCTTTTGGAGGTCCCTGTGATCTGGGCATAACACACTTTCTGTGCACAGTTGGGATGTGATCTCTCAGCTTACGGCTCCAGCCACTTGCTGCCATGTCCCTCCCACTGTTATGGACTCTCCCTCTGGAACCATATTTAAATGAACCCTTTCTTTTCTAAGTTGCTTTTGGTCATTGCATTTTAATCACAGCCATGTCTACCTCCTCTCTATCCAGAGGCAGCCCTTTGTCCCTCCAGGACAAATATCCTTTCCCTGTCTCTTTCGTTCCCTTCCCCTTCTCCCTCATCATCTGTCTCCTGTCTGTCTCTTATTTCCTGTCCTTTGTCCCCGCTGGGGCAAATAAATCTCCTGAGTGCTGAGAACTTGATCTTGCTGTGTCCTATGCTGACTCCAGTCCTTTCATTGGCCATAATAGAGAAGCACACAGAGGGATGCTAGGTCCATCTTTGGGGCACTGACATGTATCAACACAAAAATACAACTCTCACCTAAAAGGAAGGAAGAGATACTTCATTTTGAAGCTAAATGTGAGTGATCATTGTTTTTTCCATTGGCACAGTGGCTGCACCTGGATCTACTGCTGTTTCAACCAGTAATTGTGGATCTGCAGTTAGTGGCCCACTTCTCAGGCACTGGGACTTTTACTTCCCCAGGAATCCATCTCCTGCTACTGCCACCAAATGCAACAAAATCTCTATAGTTCTATATTCTTATCAATAAGACTCGAGAGTCAGGGGCTGGGGTGAAAACCTGCTAGCTCAGAGAGCCTGAGGAGCAACTAGCTGACCTTCCCTCTTTGCCTGCATCTCAGAAAGAGAGCTTCCTTCTGTTCTGCCAAACCAAAAAAAGACTGCTACACTCAAAGTCCCTCCCTACTACTTCCTGTGCATCTCTTTATCTGTCTTCCAGACTCCCTCTGACTCTCTGTGACTACTTTCTGTCAACTAGTTGCTAGCTCCAGCTCCTGACCCAAAGTTGATTTTATTCAATTAACACAAATGCCAACTCAGGGTTCACAGTGTAATTGAATATCCCTCAACAGATCATGGCCTGGGAACATAGATTTAGGTCAGCCCTCATTCCATGTTCCAATGTGGTAACAGACTGATGAAGTTTTTATAGAGACAGAACAAAGAGAATGAGAAATCAACAAACATTAAGAAGGCAGGTTACAACAAAATGAGCAAATCCCAGCTGTAGACCTGACATGTCATCAAAAGATACACAGCCCTTTGTCTTGTTTAATGTATCCCAAGAGCTTTTTTGGCCTATAATTCAGAGGATGTTAGCAGACACAGAGAGGCAGGCAAGGAATGGCTCTTTACTCAATGATAGATTCATAACACGCCCTCACGGTTGGGCATGGTTGCGCAAGCCCAGGAGACCTAAACACTTCCACCTAGCCAGTTCTGGGTCAAAATAGCCAGTTCTGGGTCAAAACATCTCACGTGACCAGGACCCCATGGCTTTGCATGGTTGTGTAAAGCGCACAGCGCAACCATGTGATCTACGCACATACATGTAGTAGCCACATGAGCCTGTGTACGCATGTGCAACCCAGCCTTTATAAGCCGGCACCATATTCCCAGCTTCTCTTCTCCTTTTGCACGTGTCTTTCCAACAGGCCTGTCATGTCTGTCTCTCTCTCTTATCTTAATAAAACTCTTCTTAGTAGATTCTGTCGTGTTTTGTGACATTTCCTCACAGGGTAGTTTCTTTAGCTCTGCAGGGGCTTCTTAAGTTTATGAGGCCCAACAACTTGTCAATTGTTGATCTTGATGTCTACACAAATAGAGCTTTATTCAGAAAAGGCTTGCCTACACCTATATCATGTTGGCATGCTATCTTTTCTGCTAGCAGTTGTAGTGTTTAAGGTTTTACACTGAGGTTTTTGATCCATTTAGTTTTTGTGCAAAATGATAGATACAGATATAATTTCATTCTTCTACATGTAGACATCCAGTTTTCCCAGCACCATTGCTTGGAGGTGGTTTTGTGATGGCTAACATTATGTTGATGAATAACTTTATATTTAAAAGTTTAAAAATTACTGTGCTTAAGAGAACTACAAAGCAAAATTGGACTCCCAAATGTAAGGGTTGTCTTTCTAATGGCCTGACCTTGTACAACTTTAAAAAAACAACTATCGTTTATGCAAAGTAATAGGTCACATGGTTAACCACTGTTTGTTTCTTCTTCTGTAAACAAGAGCTTGTTTTGCTGGAGATAACCAGGACACCTGTAAGACATCTGTTTGCAAAACAGAATGTAACCTTTTGATTATACAATATGCGTTTGTGCATAAATACAATGTAATGTTATGTTCCTTGCCTTTATAAACCCCTGACCAATGTGGCTCTGCATTATATTTGGGAACCCTAGTTCAGGGTGTAACCCTGACACCAGTATTGGAATAAAAGCCTCTTCTTTGTCAAACTATATTCATGGTCAGACAGGTGAATCTCTGAATGACCCCAGATTCATAACATTTTCTTTTCTCCAAGTTATGTTTTTAGCATATTTGACAAATATTAAATAGCTGAACTTGTGTGCTCATATTTGGATCTTCCATTCTGTTTCTTTAGTCTACATGTCTATATTAGTGTCAGTACCATACTGTTTTTATTACTACGGATATGCAATGTATTTTTTTCCTTCTTTTGAGACAGGATCTCTCTATGCAGCTTGGCTGCCCTGGAACACAATATGTAGACCAGGCTGGCCTTGAAAGCACACAGTTCCACCTCTGTCTCCTGAGCGCAAGTCCTGGGATTAAAGATGTATCTAGCCACAGCTCCTAGCTTTAGTGACACATCTTGAACTCCAGAATGGTAATCCCTTTAGCATTTTGGATTTGCTTTTTCCTCAAGGATTGCTTTGGTTATCTGATGTTCTTTGTAGTTCCAAGTGATTTTTTGGATGTTTTTTCCTATTTCTGTGAAAACAATTGGGATTGCAATGAATCCATAAATGGTTTTTGGTAGAAATGGTCATTTTCACAACATTAATTATACCAATCCATGAGCATGGTATATTGTCCCATTTTCTAGTGTCTTTCTCAGCCTCTTTGACCTGAACCAGTAACATGTTCTTGGGAGGAAGGACCAGGGGATAAGAAATGATAAAGAAGACAAGAAAATTTAGGGTCAGGAGGTTTTGCACAAGCTGGCTCATGCAAGCAAGTTTGTTAAAAATGTTCTAGCACCTTATATACTGTTTTCAGGGGGAAAATGGGACAGTCATCAGAAAGCTATCATACAACGGAAGGAAGTCGGCAGGAAGCTAACCAGACAATGTTACTGTTATACCCAGATCACAAGGGCCAACAAAAGACCACCAGGGAGACCATATCCGTATGTAAAAGCAAAGAGCCTTTATTCTCTTCAAACTCTGAGCTTGGTACCTCTGTCTGTCCAACACAGCAGCGAGAGCAGAGAGCCCTGATTTCAGGTGAGGTGAGGATTTTGTCATAGCAGAGGTTGGGGTAAGGGATTTCCAGGAATCAGGACCTTGATTGGCTGACATTTGTCTAGGTATAGTGAATGTTTGAAATGTCAGATATTTCCCCTTCCCTGGGTGGATCCCTGGGTGGTGTCAGCTTATGGCTTTTCTTGGATTCCGGTGTTGCCTGCCAGTAAGCCTGTCACAGAAGCTGTGTCTGTGCCTCTAGGCCTGTCATGGCAGCTGTGTGGTCAAGCTGTTTTGGGGACCCCTCCTCAGTTACATGAAAGAAACAAAGGGTGTCTCAAGTGTATCAGACAGAGCTCTCAGTGGTGTTAAGGATGACTCCAGTCTTCTTCAGGGGGAAAAGTCAGGTTCATTGAAACCAAAACCTTAACTCCTTCAATGCCTTGGCTTCACCCCAGACTGGACCTTGGCAAGTCTGCCCCGGGCAAGGACACAGAGCTATGGTTCTCTTTGTCCTTTCATCAGGGCCTCTAGAAAGCCTTGGAGCAGCCTGGCTCCCAACACTCTTTCCTCAGAACTTTTAAGTTTTCATTTTAGAGGTCTTTCATCCTCTTGGATATGTTTGTTCCTAGATATTTTCTTTTTTCTTAAGACCATTGTGAATGGAAATGTGCACATTTCTCAGCCTGCTTGTTGTTAGAGTATAAAATAACTATTTTGTTTTATTTTTGGTAAGTTGACTTTATATCCTGTCACTTTTCTTTTCTTTCTTCATTTCTTTTTGTTTTTTCTTTTTGGTTTTAAGACAGGGTTTCAGCCGGGCGGTGGTGGTGCCACCTTTAATCCCAGTACTCAGGAGGCAGAGCCAGGCGGATCTCTGTGAGTTCGAGACCAGCCTGGGCTACCAAGTGAGTTCCAGGAAAGGCACAAAGCTACACAGAGAAACCCTGTCTCGAAAAACCAAAAAAAAAAAAAAAAAAAAAGAGACACAGATACTCCATGTAGCTTTGTGCCTTTCCTGGAACTCACTTGGTAGCCCAGGCTGGTCTCGAACTCACAGAGATCCGCCTGGCTCTGCCTCCTGAGTACTGGGATTAAAGGTGGCACCACCACCGCCCGGCTGAAACCCTGTCTTAAAACCAAAAAAAAAAAAAAAAAAAAAAGACAGGATTTCCCTGTGTAACAATCTTGGCTTCCCTGGAACTTCCTCTGTAGACCAGGCTGGCCTTAAACTCAGAGATTCGCCTGCCTCTGCCTCCTGAGTGCTGGGGTTAAAGGTGTGTGCCACCACCAATCAGGTCATTCTACTTTTTCTCACCATGCTCTGTCAAAACCCTCAGTATCAGAAATCTTCTTAGTTGCAGTCGATCAGAAGGGTCTAAGAGACTCTCATAACAGTATAGGCTGCTGTTCCCACTGCTGGTTGCTTTGCAGAAATAGAAGCTAAGTAAATTCCTGTCTTAGTTAGGATTTTATTGCTGTGGATAGACACCATGGCCATACCTTTTGGAGGAATATAGAACACTCTGGGACTTTGGAGTAGAAAAGTGATTGGACACTTTAAGCAGACCTTGATGGGAGATGTAGTAGGAGCAGGGAAGACAGGTCATGAGGGTGATTTGAGCTAGAGGGGGTGGGCTTTGAGGTTTCAGATGCTCAAGCCAGGACCAGTGTCACTCTTTCTTCCTGCTGCCTGAGGACCCAGATATAGAGTTCTCAGCCCCTCTCCAGCACCATGTCTGCCATGCTTCCCTCCTGCCATGATGACAGTGGACTAAACCTCAGAACTGTAAACCAGCCCAATTAAATGTTTTCCTTTATAAGAGTTGCTGTGGTCATGGGGTCTCTTCACAACAACAGAAACCCTAACTAAAACAGTCTCTATTGCTAAAGACACCATACACTTCAGACACAGGATTCAGGTGACTGGATCTGACCTGAAAACCTCCTTCCTAAGGGTTACCTTTTATAGAAGGTGCTATGTAAGGGGGAAGAAATTTCTCCTCCAACCCAGCTGTGATGCCTATGAAGCACAGCAATGACCAGCATGGCAAGACATCTCCAATGTGCAATAGTGGAACTCATATCTTGTCAATAACCAAGCTTAGTTCAGGACGGAGTGGCCTTTCCATTTGAAATCAAAGGCACAGTAAAACCCCAAACTAGACCACTCTGTGGGTAGAAAGAAAAGTTTATTTGGATAGTCAAACTACTGGGTTGTCTCTCTGGAGCAGAGAACAGCAGGCAGTGGGAAAAGCCTTGTCAGTTTTAAGGGGGGTAAATATCAGCTGGAGGAGAAGTATAGGCCAGAACAGCCTGGGAATTAGTGCAGACTGGGTTAATCATGAAGTAGTTACCCTTGCCCAAGATAGTTAAACATTGGGATGGTGGCTTAGTTAGGGTTTTATTGCTGTGAAGAGACATCATGACCACAACTTTTTTTTTTTAAATATGTATTGGTGTTTTGTCTGCATGTATGTCTAGGTGAAAATGTCAGGTTCCCAGGAACTGGAGTTACAGACAGCTGTGAGCTGCCATGTGGGTGCTGGGAATTGAACCTGGGCCCTCTGGAAGAGCAGCCAGTGCTCTTAACCACTGAGACATCTCTCCAGCCCCTGTCCAAGACAATGCTTATAAAGGACAGCATTTAATTGGGGCTAGCTTACAGTTCAGAGGTTTAGTCCACTATCATCATGGCAGGAAGCATGGTGGTATACAGGCAGACATGGTGCTGGAGAAGGAGCTGAGAGTTCTACATCTTGATCTGCAGGCAGCAGGAGACTGTGTGTCACACTGGACATCACTTGAGCATGAGATCTCAAAGCTTGCTCCCACAGTGACACACTTCCTCCATCAAGGCCACACCTACTCCAACAAGGTCACACTTCCTAACAGTGCCACTCCCTATGACCAAGCATTGAAACACATGAGTCTATGGGGGCCATACCTATTCAAACCACCACACTCTACCCCCAGGTCCCCAAAGACTTGTAGCCATATCAAAATACAAAATGCACTTAGTCCAACTTCAAAAGTTCCCATAGTCTATGACAGCTTCAACATTGTTTAAAAGTCCAAAGTTCAAAGTCTCTTCTGATAGTCATGCAATCTCTCAACTGTAATCCCCTGTAAAATCAAAATCAAAAAGCAAATTACATACATCCAACATATGGTGGCACAGTGTCTTAGTTAGCATTTCTATTGCTGCAAAGACAAACCATGACCACAGCAACTCTAACAAAACAAAACAAAACAAAACAAAACAAAACAAAACAAAACAAAACATTTAATTGGGGCTGGCTTACAGTTCAGAGGTTCAGTCCATTATCATCATTGAGGGACATGGCAGCGTGCAGGCAGACATGGTGCTGGAGAAGTAGCTGCAAGTCCTACATCTTGCGGGCAAAAGGAAATGGTCATCTCACTGGTATCTTGAGAATATATGAGACCTCAAAGGCTGCCTCCACAGTGACACACTTCCTCCAACAAGACCACATCTACTCCACAAGGCCACACTTCCCAATAGAGCCACTCCCTTTAGGGGTCATTTTCTTTCAAACTACTACACACAGGATATAAAATACCATTCCAAATGGTAGGGAAGAGAATGTAGTGGGGAAATACAGAACCAAAGCAAGACCGAAAACCTGCGGGGCAAACTCCAAACTGCATCTTCATGTCTGATGTCAAAGTGCTTTTCAGATCTGCACCCCTTTCAGCTTTTGCTGACTGCAACCAACACACTTTTTTCTCTTAGGCTGGTTCCAGTCCCTCTTAGCAGCTCTCCTCAGCAGGTATCCCATGACTCTGGCATCTTCAACATCTTGGGTTCTCCAAGGCAATCCAGGTTTCCCCTTCACAGCTTCACACAATGGCCTCTGTGGGCCTCCATTCGGAGACACCTCTGCCACACACCTGGCCTCAGCAGCTATTTGTAGCCACAGAAGATCACATGACCCCTTTCTTCTATCCTTGACTCTAAAGCCAGAACTATGTGGCCAAAGCTGCCAAGTTATGCTGCTTGCTGGGGCTGGAACGTGGGCCCCCTCCTCCAATTACATCTTTACCAGCTTTCTGCTTTCGATGGTTTCCTTCACTGCCTAAGCTTGGCTGTCCTAGAACTTGCTCTACAGACCAGGATGGACTTGAATTTAGAAATCTGCCAGCCTCTGTCTTCTGAGTGATGTGATTAAAGGCATGTTTAACACGAATCTTAAAGGGTCTTATTAATAAAAACAAACCCAGAGCCAGGTATTGGGGTAAACGCTGAATGATTGGAGAAATAGAACAAGCCACAGCCACCTCACCTTGCCAATTCCTCAGCTGATCCTGTTTCCTCAGACTGGAAGCCTCTGAGTCCTCATCCAAATGGATCTCAGCTGAACTGCTGCTAAAAGCCTATAAACTTAACCAGGCTCTAGTTCCTGGTTTTCACGCCTTATATACCTTTCTGCTTCCCGCCATCACTTCCTGGGATTAAAGGCGTGTGTCATGCCTGGCTGTTTCCAGTATGGCTTTGAACTCAGAGATCCAGATGGATCTCTGCCTCCCATGTGATAGGATTAAAGGTGTGTGTGCCACCATTTTCTGGCCTCTATGTCTGTCTAGCTGTTCTGTTCTCTGACCCCAGCTAAGTTTATTAAGGTGCACAATATATTGGGGGACACAATATCACCACAGGCATGCACCACCACACCTGGACCTAAACTTTCCTTTTCACAATTTAAAAACTAAGCTGGATGCAGTCTTGCCCTGAGGTCACCGCTTCCTTTATTTCATTTCTTCATCTGTTTATCTCCTAGAACACAGAACTTAGCTCCATTCCACTTCCTGGTGAGCCCTTTCTCCTAAATCTGTACATTTTATATTTTTACCTACTCAGCTTGCTCCTTTCATTATAAATCTTCATTAGAGTTACCACTAATAACTACATAATATAGTCTACACTAGGCTATTTTGAGATTTCCTCTGCCAACAGAATTAATGCCAAACTCTTCACTTTAGACTCAAGCAGACTCTCCAGACAAGGGCAAAAGCAGCTACATTCTTCACCAAAATGTCACAAAAACAATCTCTAGGCAACATACTAAAATCTTTCTTTTCTGAAACCTCTTGAGTCAGGCCCCCACAGTTCAAATCTCCCTCAGCACCACTGTCTTCTGTGCTCCTACTAGAATGGCCCATTAAGCAGCACTTAAAGCATTCCAATGCTTTCCTAACCCAAAATACCAAAAACATGGTCAGGCCTATCACAGTAATGCCCTAATCCATGGTACCAATTTCTGTCTTAGGGTTTCATTGCTGTGAGGAGACACCCTGACCATTACAACTCTTATAAAGGAAAACATCTAATTGGGACTGGCTTACAGTTTCAGAGGTTTAACAATCCTTCTGTTACAAGTCAGAGTCCTGTTTAGGACATTGACACCAGCATTGCCATTTGGGGGCCCAATTTGGACCTAAAACTATTCTGTATACTCAGATATCCTGAGAGTATACTTGAATAGAAATTAACTAAATTTGATCATTACAGGGGTTGGGAAGCTTATACCATTGTTCAGAGATGGGAGTGGTTGCTAGGTGCATTGTTTGGAGAAGGGGGTGTGTGTCTGTAGGACATACATGTTAAGGAAATAGGCTGCTAAGTACATCAGTACGAGAAGGGGGTACAACAGGCTCCCATATGTTAGCACAACTGACTTCATGTTGGAAGTAGCATTCAGGCTATAAAACTCAGCACCTAGACAGCACCATCTGCTCAAACAAAACCAAAGACATAATCCAGAAGTATGGACTTTAGAGATGTTCTTGTTAGCTGGGCAGTGGTGGTGCACGCCTTTAATCCCAGCACTTGGGAGGCAGAGCCAGGCGGATCTCTGTGAGTTCGAGGCCAGCCTGGTCTACAAAGTGAGTTCCAGGACAGGCTCCAAAGCTACACAGAGAAACCCTGTCTTGGAAAACCAAAAAAAAAAAAAAAGAAAGAAAGAAAGAAAGAAAGAAAAGAAAGGGAGGGAGGGAGGAAGGAAGGAAGGAAGAAATGTACTTGGTACTTGTTATGATATATTGCAAGGGGGGGGGACCCCGAGGGTATCCCGTGTGTGCAGGAAAACATGCTGACATGCTAGGCAGATGCAGGAGCAGGCTGGCGGTGTGTGGGCATGGCAGCAGGGTGGCAGCAGCCAGTTATTCACGACCCAGACACTGCTTCCTCACGGAAATGGTTTATTATAATAGTGAGATAAAGAGAAAGACAGGAAAGAGGAGAGAGAGTGAAAGAGAAGAAGAGGGGCTGCACACCTTATGGGAGGAAAAGCAGAAAAGGGAGAGGAAGGGGAGGGGCCTTTCCTCAAAATGATGCTTTTATGTCAGGACGCTGGGTGGTGCCAAGGGGCGGGTCAGAAAACTAACATTGGTTTCCAAGGGGCAGGTCAGAATATTAACAGTACTAACCTTGCTTTTTGGCTTCTGTTGTTCTGCTTCTGGCTAACTGTTCTTGTTAACTGAAATATGTCAACCCAGAATACATGGATTTTATGCTTAAAAGCTCACCCTGAGAAAGGCTTAGGGCTGCAATGGAACCCATACCACCCAGCTGGCTAATAAAGACTTTCTATTGGCTAAATCTCTGTCCAAGCAGTCTTCTCTGGTGGATACCCCACCACAGAGGTTGTTCATAACTATTGGGAATGTAAGGCCATTAAGTGTTAGATGGGAATGAGCTGTGACAATGTGGACAAGAAATGCACACAATTCCAGCATCAACAGAAGCAGAGTGTCCTTTAATAGAGACAATGAAGAGCAACAAGCTATCCAAGGGAACGGAAGATGTGCACTGTGTCACAGGGGGAGCGGGTGGGGTGCGAGGGGTAGGGGGTGGGTGGGTAGGTGGGGGAGCCTTTGTAGGCTTTGGGTCCACCCTACAGTTTCAGGTAAGGAGCGTTTGTACTGAAAGATATATTTGAGCACAGGAGTGATGCTTTCAGGTAGGAACCATCTGCGCTATCAGGTATCCTCGAGTGTGGGAAGCTTTCATGTTAGGAATTGCCAGACGGAGATGTTTTTACCCTTTAGTAAGGGCCATTTTATCTTTCGACAACACAGTGCTGATAAGGCTATCTGATGTGAGTCAGCTAAAACATGGGCTGACACTGGATGCAGGAGGTATACAAATCAGCACAAAATGTCTGATACTACATGTCCAGAGAGGCCCCAAAGCATTAGTGATCTAATCTGCTGTGAACTATTCCTGGCAGAAGGCCACTTTTGTGTGAATTCTGAATAAATATGGGCTTTAGGTCAGAAGCCGTGGCCCAATTCTTCACCAGCCTTCACTCTCTTTAGTTTAGGACTAGTTACAGGCACGGGCTGTACACCTGGCTTTGATGTGTGATTTTACTTTTTGAAGCAGGTTCTCAAGTGTCCCAGGCTAGCCTTGAACTTGCTATGTGGCCATGGGTGAGCTTGAACTTCTTTTGCTCTATCTCTACCTCTCAAATGTTAGGATTATGGACAAGAGTTACCACAGCACATGACGTTATTTCCTAACCCTTTTCATGTCTGCAACATCTTTATCTGCTGATGATCAACAACTAGTAAAAATTTTGAGTCTTAGGGGTGCAGAGTGGCGTTCCTGTAACACTCGAAACATGGGCACTTCCCTCCTGTACAACAATATGTGAGTTACTGGATTCCGAGCTCCTGCCACATTGAGTTCTAACTGGGCCGGGCAGTGATGGCGCACGCTTTTAATCCCAGCACTCGGGAGGCAGAGCCAGGCGGATCTCTGTGAGTTCGAGGCCAGCCTGGGCTACAGAGTGAGTTCCAGGAAAGGCGCAAAGCTACACAGAGAAACCCTGTCTCGAAAACCTAATTAATTAGTTACAGAGTTATTTAAAAAAAAAAAAAAAAAAAAGAACTCTGTCATCCTGGGCAGACTAGCAAGCGCATGGCAGTCTGTTGTGCATCTACCTGATTGACACCAAAAGTCAGATTGACACCAAAAGTCATCTCGTCCCAGCCCTGGGTTCTCCTCGGCCTGAAGCTGAGGGAGCAGGCTTTGAGTAATCTGCGCCTGCGTACTTACAACATCCTGCGCCTTTTCCTGGCCACGAGGCCTGACCGGATTTCCGGTGACTGCCATTATCCTAACTGCCAAGCCGGATCCCTTTGGGCGCCACATCTGCGTTCGGTCCAGGGTTCCCTGTACAGAGCTCGCAGGTGGGTGGGGTGGACCCTGGGCTGCTGTGTGATGTTGCTTGGCCACGCCTGCGCCACTGTGAAGCTCAAGGCCTGCGCCTCCCTGCTCCTAAGAAAATTCTCTTTGTCGTCCCCCCTTTTTTTTTTTCCTAGGAAACCTAGCGGAGTCGGACGCTCAATTTGTTGTCTCTCCAACCTGCGCACTCGGCAGAGGTAAGAGGAAACACTATTTCTCAATTAATTGTTTAAAAAAGCCCAAAACCCGGGCAGTGGTGGCGCACGCCTTTAATCCCAGCACTCGGAAGGCAGAGCCAGGCAGATCTCTGTGAGTTCGAGGCCAGCCTGGTCTACAGAGTGAGATCCAGGACAGGCGCAAAGCTACACAGAGAAGCCCTGTTTCAAACAAACAAACAAACAAACAAACAAACAAACAAACAAAAAAGCCCAACAACTTCCTTTAGCTCATTGTAACTCATTCTGTTAGATAAGTAGTTTTGAATTAACATGATTGTGCTTTTATTTCCTGAGTTCAGGTTGTAGTCCCCTCCCATCTACCCCCTTCCTCCCCCCTCCCCCCCCCCCGTTTTTCCTTCAGACATTACCAGTGTTCCTCCTCTTGAGCCCCTCACTTTCACTATGTAGAGGAGAAAGACTAATCGCCTCCACTTCTGCGATGCTGGAGTTACAAGTCCTAACCACGGCTGGTTTGGACAATGCTGGAATTGAACCTAGGGCTTCGTGTATACCATACAACAATACCACCTGAGCTACCTCTCCAGCTCTGCAGCCCCATTTGAATAGATTTTACCGATGGAAACTGATAGCCTCTTGTTTTTTATTAGAAAGTCTCTTCTTTGATAGTTACATTGTTTGGGGCTTTGAACCTGATTTAGAGATCTACACAGTTCTTGTAACAGGGCCAGAGATGTGACTCCGGTCCTGTCCCTGTGAAACTGCAGTTTCAGGCTTTGGCTTTACATGGGGTTGGTTATGTGTGGAGTTCGTGACTCCAGTGTTCTCCAAAGTTTGTTAATACCTAACTAGTTGCCAGCACCAGCTTTGAAAGGTGTGATACAGGAAGATGGACACTCTGAGTGATAACCATGCCTTTGGGAATCAAGCAGGAGTCTGGCCCACAGTAAAAGAAACAGCTAGAAACTGAAGGCAGAGATGACAACTTTTCATGGTTGTTGATACATAGTAGGATCAATCAGGTGGCTCATACAGGTGCAGACAGTCATTGCTGTTGGTCAAATAAAATATTAAGGAACACATTTAGAGACCTGCTAGAAGCTTACAGAGCTGAACTTCAAGGTGAGCTGATCTAAGCCACAGAGGCATAGGACCTTTGAGATGAGATGGAGGACAAGCCGGAAGGTCCCTCTCTGTCAGACCTACATGCTTGGTGGTCGATGACATATCAGTGGGGCTGTCACTGTTATGTTAAATGGCAGTGTTAAAGTCTGTTTAATGGGATCCAGTTGAAGGTGTTGAGGCTTTGTTGGTCTGGTATGTTCAGTATGTTTGGGATTTGTTTTTTGTTTGTTTACTTTGTTTTTGAGAAAGTTTTATTATGCCTTGTGCCCACGTGTCCCAGTGTACTTTGTTTCTTTGGAAGAGTTCATCAGTTTGAGCATCTTGGTAGGTGGTATCTTAGTGTGCAAAGGAGATGCCTCTGAGGTTGCACTCAAATGGAATCACTCAAGGCAAGGAACATGCTGAAAGTCACTGTTTTACATGAAATGGAGTAACACAACACCATACAAGCTGATTTCCACAGGGAGGGAAGAGGATTCCCAGAGGGAGGAAGGAGGACCCATAGTTAAAGGCCAGCTTCACCTACTTGAAGAGTTTGAGGTCATACGAGCTATATGAATGAGACCCTCTCACAAGCAATCCTAAACAATAGCAACAGCCAGGCGGTGATGGCGCACGCCTTTAATCCCAGCACTTTGGAGGCAGAGCCAGGTGGATCTCTGTGAGTTCGAGGCCAGCCTGGTCTCCAAAGCAAGTTCCAGGAAAGGCGCAAAGCTACACAGAGAAACCCTGTCTTGAAAAAAACCAATAAATAAATAAATAAATAAGTAAATAAATAAATAAATAAATAAATAAATAAATAAAAACAATGATACAATGACTAAATTTATGTTGGTTTCAAAATATACCCATAAGCCAGGCATGGTGGCATGTGATTTTAATCCCATCTATCAGTGAGAAGGCAGGCAGATCTCTGTGAGTTCAATGCCAGCTGCTCTACATAGCAAGTTCCAGGCCAGCCAGTGCTACATAGTAAGTCTCAGTCAGTGTCTGTCTGTCTGTTTGTCTGTCTGTCTCTCTCTCTCATACCTCTACCTCCCGAGGGCTACGATTACATATAGGCACCAATATACCAATCTCTAAATTGCACTTAATCCTTTTGGCTTTTCCCCACCCCAGGTCTTATATAGCGCAGCCTGACCTGGAGCTCCTGATCTTCTGACTTTCCAAGTGCTGGGATTATAGACCCGAGACAGTAAGTCAGTCTAGGAAATGATATTTAGATGGTGTCTTAGCCACTGTTCTATTGCCATGAAGAGACACTATGACCAAGGCAACTGCTATAAAAGAAAGCATTTAATTGGGGGTTTCCTTACAGTTTCAGAGGCTTAGTCCGTTATCATCATGGCAGGGAGCATGGCAGCGTGCAAGCAGGCACTGGAGAAGCAGTTGAGAGCTACAACCTGATCCATAGGCAGAGAGACAGACACTGGGTCTCCACCCCCAGTGACACTTCTCCAACAAGGCCACACTTCCTAATCCTTTTCAAAAGAGTGCCACTTCCTGATGACTAAGCATTGAGTTAGATAAGCCTGTGTGGGGGCATTCTTAGTCAAACCACGACAGATGGCACATTAGGGGAGTCTGCGGTCAGCTATCAGTCATTTGTTTATTTTCCTCAGTGGGAAAAGCTAAGAAATGCATACAGGTTTTCAAAGATAAAGTAGGTCTTCAGTGTGTGGAAAAAAGTTATTTGAGTAAAGGCACCTTTGTGATGGAGAATTTCAGCTCCTCTGTCTCCTTAAATTTTTGTTTCTAGATCTATTTTTTTATTTATGTATGTGCATTATATATGTGTCTGGTCCTCATATAGGTTAGACGAGAGCACCAGATCCCTTGAAATGCCATGTCATAAGAATGAGGTTACAAAATTTTAACCCATGAGGCATGAGACTATTACCTAGGTCATTCTTAACACAATATATGTCTGCCAACTGTTTGATCCATGAAGACAATTACTTAGTGAAAACTTTTTCCCAATTATCAAATCTTCTGGAATGAATTGACTGGTTGAGCAGCAGCTTTCCCCTCCCCACACTCTGTGTGTGTTTGTTTGTTTGGTTGGTTGGTTTAGACAGGGTCACATACAGCTCAGGTTGGCCTTGGGAACTGTATGTTCAGTTATTGGATGGATTCTTTCTTTTTTTTTTTCTTGGTTTTTCGAGACAGGGTTTCTCTGTGTAGCTTTGCGCCTTTCCTGGAACTCACTCTGTAGTCCCGGCTGGCCTCGAACTAACAGAGATCCGCCTGCCTCTGCCTCCCGAGTGCGGGGATTAAAGATGTGCGCCATCATGCCCGGGTACCAATTTTTTTTTTTTAATAACTAGCCGTTTTTGCCTTCCCCTTTCTCACACAGTGTGAGCCTATCTGCCTTTGTTCTTGACCATGGCTTCTCACAAGACGTTCAGAATCAAGCGATTCCTGGCTAAGAAACAAAAGCAAAATCGTCCCATTCCACAATGGATTCAGATGAAAACTGGCAATAAAATCATGTACAACTCCAAGAGGAGACACTGGAGACGAACCAAACTAGGTCTATAAGGAAACACATATTGTATGCTGTTTGAAGGTCACCATTAAACTTACTGTATCAAATTTAAAACATTACTGTTGTCTGGACAGCAGAGTGTGTTTATTGGAATATGAGGGGTTTTTTGTTTCTGTGTTCTTGTAGGTTCATTCAGTAGTCTTCTAATAAATATATGAAACATTTTGTTTGGAAGAAAAATGTTTGCTTGTGTGTTACAACTTATTTTGTTCGTTCTGTGGTTCTGGAGGTAAAACCAGAACCTTTTGCAAATGACGAGTATTCTATTCATGAGCACATTTCTGGCTCTTGTTTGGGGAGTTGAGACATGTCCAGGCTGCCCTCAGACTCATGATCCTCCTCGTGCAGCCTCCTGAATGCTTGGAGGACTCCAGCCAGCCTAAGGGACAAAGTTGTGAAAAGAAGCTTCTTTGTCAAGTCTCAGTTTGTCAGTCATTTCATGTGACTGCTGAAATTAGATGACCTTTTTCAACTAATAATTGCTCTCTGGTCCTTAGTGTATCTGATTTAACAAATGATGAAAAGTGGCTGTTGCCACACTTTTATTTTCAGCACACAGGAGGCAGGGGCAGGTGGATCTCAGTGAGTTCAAGGCTAGCCTGGTCTACAAAGCCAGGTCCGTGCCAGCCAGGGCTACTATGAGACTGTCTTCAAAAAAAAAAAAAAAAAAAGAAAGAGACTTTAAATCCCTTGGCACATTTATGACTTTCCCTTCTCTGTAAGTGTTTGCTACCACTTCGGTGCTCCTCAGTACCTTAGTGATTTCCAGTTTCCCCTGAGTGTTGCATTGGAGGCATGGCTCACCCTGATCTAGTGTTCGGGCTGCTTTTTCTGAGAAGGCCTTCTAGCACCTGTGTGTGGCCTCTGTCACACAGTTGCAGACTGTGTGTGTATTTAAGGTTTAATGACTTAAAAGCCTCTGGACTGAGAAACTCTGGACAAAAAAGTTGACTGACAACACCTGTGGAAGCTTCTGAGGGAGAGATCCACATACCAAAGCTCCTGGTAGCTAGCACTTGCAGACTGCAGGGGCACTGACCTGCAGCCCTCATCCTTCACCACAGGTTCCTCTTTTCTGTCCTATTGTTATGAGACCACTGAGAGACCTGAATAAGTCAAACGATAGGGAGCCTCGACCTTCCCATTTGTTTGAGCTGTTAAAGGCAAAACCCTCAATTTTGTGATGTACTCAGAAAGGCAGCTGTGGACATCTGCAACAAGCAAGCATTGTTTACAGAAGCAGAAAAATGATAGTTAAGCCATCAGGCTGTTCTTAAAACCTTTAGGTCAGGGATACATTGTATAGACATTTATGACTAGTCTACATGACCAGGGACCAGACCAATTTACATAAGATAATTTTAGCTTTTCTAAAGAATGCTTTGACAAGACACCATAATTATAGTTCAGTAACCCCTACACTATATAACCCCAAGAACCCTATGCCTCTCCTATGAGGTGACTGCAACCCTTCAGTTGTTCTAATTAAAGGAGTGATTCTGTTTCTGGAGATGCCTGTCTTCTATTTCCAAATTGCCTCCATCAATCTAATATGTACCAGTAAGCATGCTCTATTATATAAAACTTTTGTTTGCCAAAATAGGTGTTCAGCCCTGAACTGTATTTTACCATACGTGGAAGTCCTTACCAATCTTTTATGCCTTCCTGTCAATACTTCCTAAATTGTGTCCTTTGGTATAAATATTGCCTATCAAGCATTTCCATAACAAGCAATTCTAACAGCTAGTTGCTATCTGTTTGATAATGTATTAGGAGCTTTTCCCAAGGAGATGTAAACAAACATCATCTCACTTCACATAGGACACCAGCAATGAAACAAACACTCCCATCTACATAGTGAACCAGTTAGTTTAATTGGAGTTACTTACAGAAGCACATGTGACTTCTGGGCATCTAAACCACTGAAGAAAAACACCTCTCCCAGCAACTGTCAACTGTCAAGATCCTTACAGTGGAGTGGGGCTTGTAAAACCCCCCCCTCCACTAACTGTTAATTAACTGCCATATATCTTCAAGAAGGGGAGGGGCCTCATGAGTCCCTCTTCCCTAGCAACTGTCAACTATCTTGAGAAGGAGTGTGGCCTTGTGAACTTGCCCCCACTGATGATATAATGTTAACAGATCCACTCTTGTGTGCAGACTTTCTGCATGGCAACAGCCATGTCATACCTGGAGGCCAGTATATAATACAGTAAAAACATTAACAATATTAATAATAAATACAAATTAAAAATTTATTTTTTAATTAAAAATAAATTACACTATATTACAGAAATCCATACTGGCAAGATAGTAAATAGAGGCTTGTATTTCTGGATATACCTGGATTTATCCAAGGTAAGGGTTCAGATCAGTCTTAGCCCTTAACCTGCAATAGTCATTTATAAAATGACAGTTCCCTTTACATTTAGCTGTTGGAATTCTGTCAGTATTCCCCAGAGACTTGCTAGTGAGATGGCTCAGTGAGTAAAGATTCTTTAAAAGCCTGGTGACCTGAATTTGATCCCCATAACCCACTCCATAAAATCATTCTCTGACCCAGAACGTGTATCATGACACATGTCCACCTCCTCCTACCACCAAAATAAAATATGTTACCCACAAAAGCAGAACTAACAGGACATTTATATAAACTATTAAATATAGTACATATTATGTACTCATATATGAAGAGATTTAAAAATTCACGGTTGTGAGGGGCTGTCAAATTTGAAATGTTGAGAGCAATCTACAGATTTAAACAAATGGATGCTGCACTTGGGAGGCAGAGGCAGGCAGATTGCTGTGAATTTGAAGCCAGCCTGGTCTACACAGTGAGTTCCAGGACAGTTTGAGCTACGCAGTGAGATCCTGACTTAAAAAAACAAAAACAAAAACAAAAAACAAAAATGGATGCTGTGATCTTTTGAACTTTGTATGGCAGTGTAGCAACTTGTAAACTCAGCAAAATATAGAAGTAAAAGTCTCACTACTCTGGGGAAACTGTTTCTGTTCTTAAGGCTTGAATTGGTTAGTTGAGGCTCACATTACTGATGATCATCTTCTTAAAGTCAGAAGAGGTAATGTCCATAGATTGTAAATCTATATAGTACATCCATAGTAATATCTAGACACCATAATCTTGTGAACATAAAATTAACAATAATCATACTTTATTTCTACTCAGTCATTTATTGTATTATTCATACAGACCATTGTAAGCTGGTAAGATGAGTGCTGGAACATAAAATTACCTTAATAATTATACATTGTCTTACTCACTGTTCTATTGCTGTGAAAAGATACAATGACCAAGACAACTCTTAAAGAAGGAAGTGCTGTACCCAAAGTCCAGAATCCCCAGAGACCAGAAAGAGACCGAATCCAAATGCAAAAGCAAAGTGTCTTTATTTGCCAGTTGGAACCCCAGTCCATCCAACGCAGTGGTGGAGCAGGGGGGACCTGGGCAGGATATTTATCGTGGTTAGGGCAGGGGCTAGGGGGTTTCCAAAATCCGTATAGTTACAGGCTCAGGATTGGTGCTTTCTCAGGCCAGAGATGCTTGGTTCAAGCGGATTGGAGGGTTGCAGCTGCGAGGAAATTGCCTTGTCCTCTAGCAATTATGCCATTTCATCCATATTAGCAGGGGACTCACATCCTCTGACAGTTATGATATTCCTTTTTTTCCCTTTTTCTTTTTTTTTTAAATGATTGATTTTATTTTATATGCATTGGTGTTTTGCCTGCATGTCTGTGTGAGGGTGTCAGATCCCCTGGAACTGGAGTTACAAACAGTTGTAAGCTGCCATGTGGGTGCTGGGAATTGAACCCAGGTACTCTGGAAGAGAAGCCAGCGCTCTTAGCCGCTGAGCCATCTTTCCAGCCCATGACATCCCATTTTTATCAGCAGGAAACTCATATCCTCTGATGGTTATAGTATGCTATCTATATCAGCAGAAAATATCCTGCAGGACACATCTGGAGCTTGTTTATTCTGGCAGTTTTGGTATTTTATCTATATCATATCTTTTAGCAGTTTGGCAGGACATCTGGAACTTGTTTTGCATAGTTCCTGATTATCTAGGGGTGGAGGAGATAGTACATCTTCTGGTGGTTTCTCCTGGAATTGTTAGTACAAGGGCCTGCTGTCTCCTCTCTGACCCTTCTCTAAGATGGCTGCAGTCCTATCAAGTTCCCCTCAGAAGCATTTAATTGGGGGCTTGTTTACAGTTTCAGAGGATTGGTCCATGATCATCATGGCAGGAAGATAGACATGGCACTGTAGCAGTAACTGAGACCTTTACATCCTGGTCCACAAGCAGACAGAGAACCTGGGTCTGGCATGGGCTTTTGAAACCCCAGAGACAAGCTTCCTTCAATAAGGCCACACCTACTAATCCTTCTAATCCTATCAAAGAGTTCCACTCCTTGGTGACTAAGCATTCCACTATATGAGCCTATCAGGGCCATTCTTATTCAAACCACCACACTTTATTTCTGTTGTATCATTTAATGTTGAATTCATTACAGTCTGTAAGCCTGTACATGGGTGTTTTGAACTAGACTCCGGTCCTTTGGAAGGGCCATAGAACTGAGCATCAGTTATGAAGCGGATAATGGAAACAGGTAGGACTGTGGGAGGACCATGGTAATAGTTATGTTTGTAATAGCTGAGCTGCAGCTTGTTGTTTTAAATGTTTGCAGTTTTGTTCAGCTAGTCTCTGAGGAAGTCTCAGCTTTCATTGCTTATTCTGGAAAGGAGGGTCAGGTTCAGGGAATTCCTGAAACTATTTTGTTTGCCTTCCTGTTTGCTTCTCTACATGATGGAATCTTTCAATATCGGAGGAAACTCTTCTACAACAACATGGCAGCAGGCCATAAGAGGACATTGTTAAGCACCAGGCTTCACCAAATCTGACTCCACCTAGGATGGCAGATATTTGGGACAATGTAGAGAGCTTAAGTAAAAGGTAAGGGTGCTAGGACTGTAGGCAGCCTGTCCGGCAGGAACAAATATATTTTACAGAGACACTTAAGCTGCAATCCTTGGTTGTCCCACCATGTGAAAGAATGGAACCCAAGAAGTTAGAATTACCTCAGGAGTGTGCTGGGAGAGAAATGACTGAAGATCTGGGTGCTTCCAGAAGAGGAACTTGTCTCCTGAAGAGACCAGGAGTTAGACAGGCTCCCTGGTAGGCAGGCAGAGAGGGCAGGGACCATGACTAGGTAATAAAGGTGGCGAATTTGCAAGATGGACTGGAACGGCTTCCTAAGGGTTTTCTCAGGGGAAAGGCAGTGAGAAGGAAGGGCCTGCTCAGCATCAAGCATCTGGGGGAGACAATAATATAAATACAAGGACCCAGAATCCCCTAGGCAAACGACTTGGGGTTTCAAACCTCTCTCGTCCTGACAGGAGACCATCCTTCTAGCTTTCCTATATATTGGTTTAGTGTTTCCCCAAGACAGCCAATTTCTTGCCTGTCCCACAGAACAAACTGAGCTAACAGCCACATCCCCATTATGTAGCTTCATCCCCTGAAGACTGGCTTGGGCGAGTCTCAGGATCTGTCTGTTCCTCCTCCTGATGAGATATATTCAATAAATATTTTTCTATTTTTCTATAAAGATTTGGCTTCCTTAGTTGGCTTATTGAGGATGAGTGGCCACACCTGGCTTGGTGCAGCACACACAACGATCACTAAGTCCTTTATAGCCAGACCATGTTTTTAAAAATACATATATTTAAATGTGTTAATGTCCCTCCATGAATTTATGTGAACCACAATTTAATGCAAGTGACCTCAGAAGCCAGAGAGTGTTGAATCCCTTGAAAATGGAATTAAAGGCAGTTGTGAGCTGCCTGATGTAGGGTGCTGGGTACCAAAGCCTCTGTGTGGGGGCACATGCTCTAAACCGCTGAGCTATCTCTTCTGCCCACAGGGCCACTCGACATAGCAAACTTTAAGGGGCTGACATCTGAAAACTCAGTAATGAGGATACATGTTACTGCAGTGCGATATTTATTCATTTGTTTTGAGATTGGTGGGCCTGGAGTTCATTCAGGTTTGCCTTTAACCCACATATATCAGCCAGCATCTGCCTCAGGCTCGCTGGGATAAAAGGAGTGAACCACCACGTGTAGCACGCAAATAACAGACTTTGTCACACTATCAGGCTGTGAGCTGGGTGTGAACAAGGAATGGGGCAAGATACTCCTCCCCCATCTCAGCAAGGCAGCCTAGCCGCTCAAGGACATTTTGCAAACAGCTCCTATTGGCCTTGAGACCTGTCTCCAGAGCACATCTGGTGATAGTGATGAGAAATACTGTTCTTCATGGTTTCTCAGCCCCTTCTCCTCAGAGCCTCCACAGAAGGCCAGCAAAGGCTGCCGGGAGCAGCAAAACCTGTTGCGTCCCTTGTAGCCCCAGGTCACTGGCGGATCGCCAACCCGGGGTCTAACCCAGCGGGATTTTCTCTGGGGCTTGTCTTGGGGAACAAAGTTTCCTTAGTAATAATTTCCGAAACACTATCCAAATCTTTGCCCAAGGCGCCCCTCCCCCTCCCCTCGGGGACCGCGCTGGGATCCCCGGACCCCCGAGAAGCTCCGGGTCAGTTTGCCTTCCCCTCAGCCGCGCCGCTCCCCGCCCACCGCCGCCGTGATTGGCTGGGCTCTCGGCCCTGCGC
>CABHPH010138362.1:0-35352 GCA_902168325.1 Peromyscus nudipes
TAATTGAATATATGTATATACATATATTCAATAATCCACCCTTTTATCCTATCACATTTGTATTCCCTTTTCTTCTTTAGAAAGAGATTGCATTTATAATCAACCTGCTTTAAATAAAAATATTTGTTTTTCTCTGTCCCACACCAGAGGGCTCTTCTGATATGGGACAAAAGAATTGGTTGACCTTTTCTTTTTCTAATATGCTTGGGTTTAGAGAAGGAGTGAGCCAATTCCATCTCCAAAGACAGCTTGGTATATTTGGGAATTTGAGCATATATGCTTATACTACTTCCTTCTGGATGAGGGCATTGTATCTTATGGAGACATAAAGAAAAATTTCGGTTTATGGGGTAGTCTGTGAGGCTGTATTGTCTGAGCCAGGTGCCCTGAAACCATTCTGGATGTTGGATCATCTGGGCGATGGTGTCATCAGAGACCTTTCAGGGGGTCTTGGCTGGTCAAACCTGATGTATCTTAATCTGGAACAAATCCATAGCCTCTTGCTTCCTGTGGAAACAAAAGCAGAGCCTCCTTTCCAAAGCAACATATCCTTAGGTCCAAATTTTAAAATCAAGATACCTTTAAAATATACATATTTGTTTATGTGAGCAGTCTTTACAATCAAATGTCTTTCTGCAGTTAAAAATCCCAAAGACAACACAATCCAGATTCTTTGTGTAATATCCATCTTTACGTGGCTTATTTTTTATATTACTTTTGCTTTGTCTTTAAAGACTTTATTTTTAAAACTGTCTATTTCTTTATATAACTGCATGTATTACTTTTTTCTCTCTTCCAAGCCTACTTACATTTTATACACATTGTAAACCATTTAGAGGTTTATCCCATATGAATCTGTCTTATTGTGAATCTATTGCTTTAAACTGCAGGATTTCCACCCACCTCAGTTTCTCAACATGACAGTGGTACGTTTATCACCAGCTCTGGGAGCCATGTGTACCATCAGCTCTCAGAAGCAGTGGGTCTATGCTTCTATCAAAGCAGCATGTAGCACACAAACCTCTTTTTTTCTGTACTAACAAAGGCTAAATCCACCATGCAGTGTAATGTGTGACTTGTAGACACCTCATTCCCGCCATGCTGTAGGTAAAGCCTGTATGCCATGAACCTGCCATATCTCAAGCACACAGGCTGTGGCTAACGTGAGAGTGGCAACTAGGAAGCTGCTTTTAGCTTCATTTTAGAATTTTTTTAAGCTTTCTCAGGTTTTAGGTGGAAACGCTTCACCCACGTTCTGGTGCCATTTGTAGCTGGAGTTTCCTGTGTCCACCTGGCTCCTGCAGCTACTCAGAACCAAGTAAACACACAGAGGCTTCTATTACTTATAAACTGTATGGCTGTGGCAGGGCAGGCTTCTTGCTATCTAGTTCCTATATCTTAAATTAAACCATTTCTATTAATCTATATGTTGCCATGTGGCTTATGGCTTACTGGTACATTTACATCTTCCTTCCTCTGTATCTGGCTGGCAACTCCTGACTCAGCCTTCCTGTTCCCAGAATTTTCCTCTCTGCTTGTCCTGCTTATATTATACTTCCTGCCTGGCTACTGGCCAATCAGCACTTTATTTATTAACCAATCAGAGCAACACATTCACAGCATACAGAACATTCCACAGCAATTTTTACCCTGTGACCTACTATTTCTGGTCTTTACTATCCTTTGCTTTACATACCATATCCTTGCTATTTTGCAATCTGTGTGCCCCTTTATTTCATTCTTGACTGAGCTTACAAGAACAAGGAAACATCAGGTACAAACCCTTAAAAACCAAAAACAAACAAGTTAATAATTATTAAAACACCTAAGAAATTGGGTATGGAACATGGCTGTGGAAATGATTTGTAATCAGTGTTGCCATTTAAGCAAAAAGTATTACAAATATATTATTTCATTATTGTTGTTGTTGTCATTTTGTGTATGTACACATGTGCATTTTCATGTATGTGTGTGTGTGTGTATGTGTGTGTCAGTGAATGAAAAAAATTGAAGAGAAGACTTGACTGCTCCTAGGTACGGTGCAGGAGGTTTATTGTAGATATGAGGGAGAGCATAGCCAGAGGCAGAGTCATCTGGGAAAGTCCAGTGTGAATATGAACCTGAGTCTGGCCATGTGAGGAGAGTGGGGAGGGGAATGAGGATACCCAGAAGACCAGGAGATCAGGAGGCCAAGAGGCCAGGACAGTAAAAGATAGACAAAAGGACTGGGTAACCAAAATGGCTAGATTGTATAGAGAAGGGCAGCTGTGGGAAGGGCAACCTAGCCCCTGGGATGGTAAAGTTTAGAGAAGGGGGCAGGGTATGCTAGCCATACCCTGTAACATATAAGTACTGAGGGAGGCAGAGAGACCTTGCAGACAGATTCACTTTGATATGGTAAATAGGCACCTCAGTTAGCCATTTGTCCAGGTTTGAGGGCTCTCAGCATTTTTCTTGATAATAAATGATAATGAATGACATAATCTTTTTTATGACTACTTGCTGTGGGCATTGAGGCTTCACTGTTTGGGGCGCAGGACAGCTGGAATACCAGGCTGTTTCACTTGATGTCCAGGCTGAGTTGGGACCATTTGGGGCTAGGGAAGTTCAGACCATGTTAGAGCAGTTTGTGAAACTGGAGCACTTGGGGCTAACAAGTTGCTGGAGCTGTCTTGCCTTGATTTGAAATCTTCAGGGACAGACAGACTAGGGATAGAAGGTAAAGCTAAGGAGTTTAGGGAATTTTTTTCTTGGTTGTATACTTGAAACTTTCAGGTACAAAGTTCTGGTAGTTGAGGGGGGAGGTCCCAAGTCCATGGGGAAAGAGAGAGATTCCACCCTCAAGAATAGGTAGAATAGGCAACCAGTGAAACAGCCTGTTGATTTATAATACTTATCTGTAGTCTGTTTGACTTGTGAGAGCTGGATCCATGTCAAATCCTTGAAGCTTACATTAAATTTTCAAGTTTATAAAATGAGAAAAAAAATGTTTTAGACATGTTAGCATTACCACCGTTTGTAACCTGTACTGAAATTAACATTGTATAAAAGACAGTACACTCCTGTGTAGCTGAAGTTTTTCTGTGTCCTGCCTGGTCTGCAGCCACTCAGACCCAAGTAAACACACAGAGGCTTATGTTTATTAAAACTGCTCAGCCATTCGCTCAGGCCTACCACTGACTAGCTCCTACACTTAAACTCAGTCCATTTCTGTTAATCTGTATGTCACCACAGTTTCTGTGGCTTTACATGTATATCATTACATGCTGCTTCTGGATGGCGGGCTGGCATCTCCTCACTCAGCCTTCCTCTTCTCAGAATTCTCCTTGTCTGCTTATTCCACATATATTTCCTGCCTGGCTAGTGTCCAATCAGTATTTTATTAAACCAGTATACAAAAGCATTATTCCACAGAATTTCCCCTATTCTGTTTAATTAAAAAGGAAAGTTTTAACTTTAACATAGTGAAATTATATATAACAAAACAGTTATCAAGCAAGAATTACAGTTACAATATCTAGTCTATTTATATTTGGCAAATTCAAAGAAAATACTCTATTTACCCTATATTTGTAAGTCTAAGGTTTCATACCTAACTTAATCTTTTATCATAACTAAGGAAAACCATAATTATAACTATCTAGTCTTCAACTACATCAAAGACCTCAGAAGGATATAATATTACCTAAGTAAACAGGAAATGAATTGTAAGTAACTTTCAAAAATCTAGAATGATAGAGACAGTTGCCTGCCTGGACAGTCACCTAAAATTCCTCTGCAACGTTGGGACATCCATCTTCAGTCCATAGGCCTAAAGTCTCTGTCTCTTTTCTCTGTGTCCTACAGAATGTCTGGCAGTTTCTTCTGTGAAGCAGGAACCTAAAGAACCATTTTGCCTTGAAAAGTTCAAAGGTCACCTTCTTATGGGTCCTGCATGTCCAGTTGATATAACAATTTTTCATGTAGTCCAGGCAAGAACAGTTTCTTGCTCCAATGGCTGTTTTTGTCAAGAAGAAGATAAACTCCATATGGAGTGTCTTCAATGCCCATCTTCCTCTTTGAAATAAATCAGTGCTGCCAGGAGCAGATGTGTCTTATTGTCCAGAAATATCTAAGTTTTTAAAACATTTTAAATGCCATATTCTGTAGGTCTTTGAAGTGTTTGAAGATTATCTACCTAATTGAATTATATCTATGTATGCCTAGAAAACTTAACATAACTACAATTTTGATTATCATAGTTGATTAACTATTAATCTGTATTTCTTAATGGTACTTTACAATTTCAATTTAGTTGCTTAAACATACTACTTCAAACAAGAGTAAAAATATAAATACAGTAAAATAAAATTAACTTTAGATTTGTATCAATAAACTAAAATCTATAGCAATGTAAAACATATCAAATAAGTTGTTGCTCTTTAAAAGTAGATTCAAAAATCTACCCATTCATCCTATCATATCTATATCATATCCTCCTTTTTTTCTATTAGAAAGAGATCGCATTTATAATCAACCCACTTTAAATAAAAGTAAACATTCATAAACAATATTTTGGGAATTTGGACATAGCTTCTCATACTACTTTCTGCTGGATGATGACACTGGCAATCTTCTGGGGATCAGTAGAAAAATTATGAATTATGGTCAAGTCCTGACTGGAATAGTCTGTTATGCTGTATTGTCTGAGCCAGTTGCCTTGAAGCTGTTTTTCGATGTTGGATCATCTGGGCCATGGTGTCACTGGAGACCTTTCAGGGGATCTTAGTTGATCAAACGTGATCCATCTTAACCTGGAACAAATCCATAGCCTCTTGCTTCCTGTGAAAACAAAAGCAGAGCCTCCTTTTCAAAGAAACATATCCTTAGATGCAAATTTTGAAGTCAAGATACCATATATATTTAGCAGCCTTTACAATCAAATGTCTTTCTGTAGTTAGATTCTGTGTGTAATATCCATCTTCACATGGCTTGTTTTTTATATTACCTTTTCTGTCTCTTTCAAGACTTCATTTTTAAAATTATTTCTTTTTTTTTGGCTTTTCGAGACAGGGTTTCTCTGTGTAGCTTTGCGCCTTTCCTGGAACTCACTTGGTAGCCCAGGCTGGCCTCGAACTCACAGAGATCTGCCTGGCTCTGCCTCCCGAGTGCTGGGATTAAAGGCGTGCGTCACCACCGCCCGGCTAAAATCATTTCTTTATTATAACTATCTATATTCCTTTTCCTCTCTCTTCCAAGACTATGTACATTTTTACACACACCTTAAACTATTTAGAGGTTTATTTAATCTGAATCTGCATTATTGTGAATCTGTTGCTTTAAACTGCAGTATTACTAGGACTGAAATGGCAGCTTTGGCTGCTGTCTCTGCCCACCTCAGCTTTCCAACAGGGTGGAATTATGTTTACAGCCAGCTCTGGGAACCAGGCTCACTGCTGACTCTGGGAAGCAGTGGGTCTGTTTCCATCCAGCAGTGCATATCCTAGAAACCTCTTTTTTTTGCATTACCAAAAGCTAAATCTGTCATGACACAGTGCACTGCAGTGGAAATCCACCATGCTGCACTCAAGTCCACACACCACTGCAAACCTGCCATACTGTAGCTCACGGCTTGCCTGAGAGATACAACTAGGAAGCTGTTTTTAGCTCTGTTTTAGAATCTTTTCTTTAAAGCTTTCTCAGGTTTTAGGTCTCACATTTTTGTGCCATTTGTAGCTGAATGTTTTCCTGTGTCCTGGCCAGCTAGCAGTTGGGACAAATCTGTCACCCACAGCCCTGTAGCCTTTTATAAAATAATCACACAGAAGCTTAATGTTATTTATAAGTGCTTGGCTATTAGCTCAGGCTTATTACTGACCAGCTCTTACACTTAAATTAACCCATAATTCTTATTTATGTTTAGCCACATGGCTTGGTACCTTTTCTCAGTTCTGGCTTGATAACTACCTTCCTCTGTGTCTGGCTGGCATCTCCTGACTCAGCTCTCCTCTTCCCAGAATTCTCCTCTCTGCTTGCCCTGCCTATACTTCCTGCCTGGCTACTGGCTAACCAGAATTTTATTTATCAACCAATCAGAGCAACACATATTCACAGTACTCCTACCTTTGAGTCTTAGCAAAAGCTTGGAGACCCCCAAATTATTCTGAGTTAAAAGCATTAACACTTTTTCTTGAGGACTGGATATATGGATTGGAAAGAGATGTTTTCAGCACAATTGAGAATCACTTTTGAGTCTATTAGAAGACAACCCAGGGAAATTTAAGTCTTGAGGTTTGACTGATAATAGTACTCAGTGCTTTAATAGCTTATCAGAACTCCATCGTTTGGTATTAAAATTTAAACTTTAGAAGTTTTTAGTATAACAATGGCATAGCAAGGAGGAAAGAAATATGAAACTTTTTTTTATTTTATTTATACCTCAAATCATTTTCTTAGGCCTTTATAACATGCATTTATACATCTTAAAACACTTTTTGACCCTCACAACTTGCTTTAATATCCTTAGACCTTGACAACTTGTATTTATATACCTTAGAAAACTTACATAGACCCTCAGAATTTACATAAGCTTTAAACTTTTGCCTATCCAATCTTTTATCACGAGACACAGATGGTTGATTACAAGAGCATGCATTGTAAAGCAGGTTCCTTTAAAGAAAGGAATGTAAAAAAAAGTTGCTTTGAAGCCTGTTTTGTGAGTTTATCTTTTTTTATAGTCTGGTAACAAGGTAAAATGTTTGTCTTTCTTGGCTGGAAACCTAACAGCTCTAGTCCTAGGAAAGTGAGGCCTATGACCTGAAGAGAATGCAGCTGTAGCTTTGGTGAGGAGTTGGTAAGCTTGCTGCTATTAAAGCTACAGTTAGTATCAGGTGTAGCATGAGTCTTAAAAGTTCTTCTTAATAAAATCAAACCTGAGGCCAGGTATTGGGGTGAAATGCTGGATGGTCAGAGAAACAGAATAAGCCACAGCTATCTCACCTCGCTGAATCCTCAGCTGGTCTTGTTTCCTCAGACTGGATGCCCCGAGCCCTCATCCAGAATGGGTCTCAGCTGAACTGCTGCTAGAAGCCTGAAAGCTTAACCAGCCACATGCTTCTCCAGGCCAAAGTCTTCTCCAGGCCAAATGCCTACCCAGGCCAAATGCCTCTAGTTTCTGGTCCTCACGCCTTATATATCTTTCTGCTTTCTACCACCACTCCCTAGGATTAAAGGCGTGCTTTCTGGGATTAAAGGTGTGGGTCACCATGCTTGGGTGTATCCTTGAACACATGAATTTCTGCCTCTGGAATGCTAGGATTAAAGGTGTATGCTACCACTACCTAACCTCTATGTTTAATATTGTGGCTGTCCTGTTCTCTGACCCCAGATAAGTTTATTAGCATACACAATATTTTGGCGAACACAATACCACCACAATCAGGAGAGATCTGTGGAGGATAAATTATAGCTCGAAGTACAGAGACTTACCCACTACCTAGATGGTTGCCCTAGGTTCCTGTGATCTCCATGGCATTATTGAAGGCAGTGGTCAGTATTTGGCTGTCATATAGGACAGCATTAAATCTTAACATTTTGCACAGGACAGTATCTGCCTTTGGTGTGTCAGATCTAGGTCTGAGTGATTTTACTGTGGGGAAGGTGTAGGGAAAAGGGGCCAGCCAAAGAAACACACTCTGGTACTGAAACCAGAGCTAATGAAAGAAATTCACCCTGGCCCTGAAACCAGAGCCAGTGAAAGAAATGCATCCTGAACCTGAGACACAAGCCAGTAAAAGAAACATTTTAGCCATGAACCCAAAACCTAAGAAAGACACCCTAACCCTGAAACCAGAGCCAAAGAAAAACTCTTTGGCCCTAGAACCAAAGTCAGTGAACTAAATATACCTTGGCCCTAAAACTAGAGCCAAAAAGGCTGAAAAGGGTGAGTGAAAGAAAGATAGTTTGGCCCTGAAATCAGAGCCAACTCTTCCTCTCACCAACTGATCAACAAAACTAACAAATCCCCAAGCAAGAATCCAACTAATCTCTAAGCACAAAATCTAGCACTCTCACATTAAACCCAGAGCCAGTGAAACAAACAAACCCTGACCCTGAAACCCAACTCAGTGAAAGAAACACTTTAGCCCTAAACCCAGAACCTAAGAAACACATTCTGACCCTGAAACCAGAGCCAACAAAACACATTTTGGCCACAGAACCAGAGCCAGTGAAGGAAATATGCTCTGGCCCCAAAACTTGAGCCAAAAAGCTAAAAAGGACCAGTGAAAGAAAAACAGTTTGGCTCTGAAACCAGAGCCAACTCAGCCCCTCACCAAGGAAACCAACCAATCCCTGAGCAGGAAAACTAACCAGTGCCTGAAAAGAAAATCTTCTCCCTTGAAGAAACTTCACCCCTGAGAAGCCCTATATAAGCCCCTCTGTCTGCTCAGTTGTGGGCTGTCTTCCCACCCTGGCAGAGGCAGCCACTCTTCTGGACTACTACTTCCCTGTAACTGAAAGTTTTCTACTGCCCACCTGGCTCCCACGTCGTCATGTTCCCTTAGCCTCTCAGCCCCAAATGAACACACAGAGGCTTATATTAATTAAAACTGCTCAGCCATTAGCTCAGGCTTACTATTTACTACATCTTAAACTTAAATTCAGCCCATTTCTGTTAATCTATATGTTGCCACATGTTCCGTGGCTTCACCTGTGTGCCATTACATGCTGCTCCCTGGAAGGTGGGCTGCCATCTACTGACTCAGCCTTCCACTTCCCAGAATTCTCCTTGTCTGTTTATTCCACCTATACTTCCTGCCTGGTTACTGGTCAATCAGCGTTTTATTTATCACCCAATAAGAGCAACACATTCACAGCATACAGCACATCCCTCAGCACTTCCCAAGTAAATCATTTCAAAGCATTTTGGGTAAAGATCTTTTGCAGGTGCAAAACAGAAGAACCTTTGCTGATATGTTCCCTTAGAGGAGCTGAGCAGAAAAAATAAATAAATAAATAAAAAAAACCTTGCTGAGACATTCCTTTGGAGGTCTGAGCAGGAAAAAACCCTTTGGTGAGACATTCCCTTAGTGGGGCTGAGCAGAAAAAAGTAACAACTTTTTTACCAAGCCCAAGGCGATTGCTACATTTCTGCAGGGGTTTCCCCTTTAGCAGACTGAAGCAGAAGAAGCAACATCTTGGGCCTGAGAGAAGAAGAAGCAGAGCTCTGCTGGGAAGACCTTAATTGGGGACAGAGCAAAGCTCAGCTGTAATGGTTCTCTCAAGGAGATGAGCAGGATGGTTACACCCTGTGGGAAGACTATCCCCCACCACACCACAGCTTCAGGCAAAACCTGACTTCCCAACAAATCAGGATACATTTCTCTTCAGAGCTGTCCTATTGCAGCTCCAGGTATAGCCTGACTTCCTGACAAGTCAGGATACCTTTTATTTCAGAGCTGTAACACTCACAGAAGGAACTTGAGAAAACTGACCTACTTTGACCAGGCAGAGCAGGGAAATCAAGCCTGAAGTATCCACACCTGGGGCAGAGCCCTAGCATAGGCAAGGCATGAGGCAGTTTTTGCACAGTGGTTAGTGTGACAACAATCCCGGTGGAGTCATTATGCCCCATCTATCTTCTTTGGACACCTTAATGTTCCCACTAAGAGCTGGCATTTGTTGTGGAATGTTCTGTATGTTAAGTGTGTTGCTCTCATTGATTAATAAATGAAACACTGATTGGCCAGTAGCCAGGCAGGAAGTATAGGTGGGACAAGCAGAGAAGAGAATTCTGGGAAGTAGAAGGCAGAGGCAGAGAGACACTGCCAGCCACGGCCATGACAAGAAACATGTAAAAGATACCAGTAAGCCACAAGCCATGTAGCAACTTAGAGATTAATAGAAATGGGTCAATTTAAGTTATAAAAATTAGATAACAAGAAGCCTGCTACAGCCATACAGTTTGTAAGCAATATAAGTCTCTTTGTGTTTACTCGGTTGGGTCTGAGCGGCTGTAGGACTGGCAGGTGAGAGAGATTTGTCCTAACCATGGGCCAGGCAGGACTGGAAAACTCTAGCTACAGGCATTGCTATCTATTATGGGAAGCTTTTACATTAAACATCTTAAATTCCATATTTAGCAGATCTCTGAAGAATTTGAGGTCCATCTGTTAACTATACCTGAGTCAGTTACTTGCTTTAGGCTTAACTTTGAAAACACACTAACTTGTATGTCTTAATTATTTTCAACAATTTAGAGCAAGTTAGTAGCTTATGTAAGATTATAATTGTATAGCTTTATCCCTGTTAAGTTTGAGCTTTAAAAATTTGAGTTGAATATTCACTGAAGATTGTTTTAGCATCAGAATAAAGCATTAAACCATAAATACAGTAAACTTTAAATCAATAAATGCAATTCCTAATGAGACTGGGAACATTCCTGATCTTTTTATAGTATATCATAATAGAATATCAGTTTTTTGTATGGCTTAGTTTCTTTAAATAGTTGAAGCTTAACAAGGTGAACAAAGACAAAGAAGGTAGACAAATATTATTGTGAACCTGAGTCTACCTTAGGAATTTATAAACCTTAGTCAACCTTAGGAATTTATAAACCTTATTTATCCAATATACATTGATTTTGTCAAACATATGTTTTTCCTTATTTAAAATTTTCTAGAAGCCTTTCATTGAACAGTTAGCAAAGCTATAAATAGACATATATTTTAAAGTTATGTTCTGTTAACCTGAGTATACCTTTATACCCTTAGGAATATATAAACCGTACAAAAAATATATAAATATAAAACATTATGGAGATCTGTTGTTGTATCCTTAGTCTGGAAAGTAGATACAATGATAAGCAAAGAACTCATTTGAACTAAGGAATTGTATAATTGCTGCTTTATAGAACCTGGTCATCTTAAGGTAGTGAGGACAAATGACACATACTCTTTAATTTTAATAAACATGGCTGTCAGTCATGTGGAGGCTTCCATATTGATGACACCATCAGCCAAGATGGAGCAAAGCCACATGGTTGCTATTTAAAAACATCTGTTTTCCTAAACAAGAGATGAAAGCAAATTATATACATAGTAAGTAGATCTATTTTCTTTCTGTTTTTAAAGTTTAACACAAATTTTCTTTCTTTTTTTAATGTTCTAATTCCTTTTATTTATTTATTTCTATTAAGAAATTTTTTTTCATTCAATTTACACACCAATCAAAGATGCCCCTTCTCCCTTAGGTTTCTATTTCTTAGGGTTATGGATGATGGTTATAGGGTTGGGGGCTGGAAGAAAATATTAAACTCAGTATTCTCCTTAAAAAAGTGTCTCAAAGTGACCCAGAGAGGTGGCTCTGAGGTTAGGCGACCGGTCTGCGGTGGCAGAGGTGGTGAGTTCGGTTCCCACGACTGACTGATGACGTCATGCATCAATGACTGACTGATTGATCAATCAGTATCGATCATCAATTAATCGAAAAAAAAAAGTGTCTCAAAAAAAAGAAGAAGTGGAATGGATAGGTATAAGATATTATGGGTAGATTATTGTATATACTAGTAAACAAATTTAGTAAAATAGCAACCTTAGATAATTTGCACTGTAATTTGCACTGTTATGGATTCTTATATGTTGATACAAATGTAAACTATTTCTATATTCCTGTTTAAGATAATTTGTATATTGATACAAATACAGAACTGTATTTGTTATAATGTACATATATTTCTACTCTTATTTGAAATATTTGTATATTGATGCAAATGTAAATTTATGTCTGTCATACTTTATGTATGTTCTACTTCTGTATAGGATATTCGGTATATTGATATATAAGATTATTGTCATATTGTGTATTGCACTATGCATTCCTAAATCTGTTATAAATATCTTGTGTATTGTTACAATTTTGAAGTCATCGTCCTTTACCGTACATTTGCTTATAGACTGTTTACCTTGTTTACATGAAGCCTTAGTCCTTGGGTAATTTCGATAGATAAGTCTTATAGATTTATAGTCACCTATGCTTTCATCTCTATAGTTACATTATTTAGGTTATCCAGATTTACGAATACATAGGTCAGATGGACAGGTAATCTTCAAACACTTCATAGACCTAGAGAATATGGCATTTAAATAACTTAGAATTCTGTTGACATGAGAGACACAATTGCTCCTGGCAGCACCAATTTGATCCTGAGAGAATGTTGGGCTTCTAAGACATTTCCAGGTGGAAGTTGGTCTTCTTGGCACAAAATGGCCTATTGGGCAAAGAACTGCCCTTGCCTCAATTGCTGACAATACGAGTGCTGTCCTTCTGGACAAGCGGGACACAAGGAAAAGTGACTTCTGAACTCTGCCAAGACAGGGTAAGATGGTCTTTCAGAATTCCTGCTTCTGAAAATGGTCTGTCAGATACTCTAGGCCTGTAGCCAATTTGAAAGCACCAACAATGCTGAGAAACATTAGGTGACTGTCCAGGCTGCCAGCTGTCTCTGTCTACTCTTGCAAGATTCCTGAAAGTTGCTTGCATCCATCTTCCATTTCTCAGGTACCATTATATTTCTTCTCAGGTCTTTGATGGGATTGAAGACTAGCAGTTATAGTTACAACTTAGTATATATATATATATATATAAAATCTTAAAACATATTATGTATTAGATTCAGGTTCTTTAGGATAGGACACCTTTTGGAATGATATTTGTAACATGCCATTTACCTACGCTCTAGATTTCTCTGGATTTTAGTATGTGTTTCTTGCTTGATATTGTTTACATTGGTTGTAGTTCCATCTTATCTAGGTCATTAACCCTCTTGACCCCTGGACAATATTTGATAATCTTTCCTTGTATGTAGTCGTGTATTAGGTTTGAACCTTATTTAGACAAAAGGGGGACATGTAGTGGGTAGCCATTCCAAGCTTGATCTGGAAGTTCCAACCCCCATTGAGGGTTCAGAAACTGTTACACCTACAAGGCGGGGCCAAGAGAGGACCCTGAAGACCCGAGATCCAGATGCGCCATCTCTCTTGGTTCCTGGACCCTGGACGCTGGAGGTAGACCGAGCAGAGTTTTCCATAGAACACTGCTGGACTGCGCTGTGTCTTTCCCAGACCCTGCAAACTACCTAACCCTTCATTTGTAAGTTATGCCACTAAATAAACCTCCCTTTTAACTACGTGGAGTGGCCTTAATAATTTCACCAATAAGCACTGCAGACATCTTTCTTTCCAATTTGTATCCCCTTAATCTCGTTATGTTGTCTCATTGCTCTGGCTAGAAATTCAAGTACTATATTGAATAAGTATGGGGAGAGCGGACAGCCTTGTCTCATTCCTCATTTTAGTGGAATCGCCTTGAGTTTCTCTCCATTTAATTTGATGTTGGCTGTTGGCTTACTCTAAATTGCCTTTATTATGTTTAGGTATGTTCCCTGTATTCCTGATTGCTCCAAGACCTTTATCATGAAGGGGTGTTGGATTTTGTCAAATGCGTTTTCTACATCTAGTGTGATGATCATGTGGTTTTTTTTCTTTGAGTTTGTTTATATGGTGTATTACATAGACAGACTTTCCTATGTTGAACAACCCTTGCATCACTGGCATGAAGCCTACTTGATCATGGTGGATAATTGTTTTGATGTGTTCTTGGAGTCTGTTTGCCAGTATTTTATTGAGTATTTTTGCATCAATGTTCATGAGGGAGATCGGTCTGTAGTTCTCTTTCTTTGTTGTATCCTTGTTTGGTTTAGGAATCAGGGTAATTGTAGCCTCATAGAAGGAGTTTGGTAATGTTCCTTCTGTTTCTATTGTGTGGAACAATTTAGAGAGTATTGGTATTAACTCTTCTTTGAAGATCTGGTAGAATTCTGTGCTGAAACCATCTGGTCCTGGGCTTTTTTTTGGTTGGGAGACTTTTAATGACTGTTTCTATTTCCTTAGGGGTTATTGGTCTATTTAAATGATTTATCTGGTCTTGATTTAACTTTGGTATGTGGTACCTATCCAGAAAATTATCCATTTCTTTTAGATTTTCCAGTTTTGTGGAGTAGAGGTTTTTGAAGTATGACCTGATGATTCTCTGGATTTCCTGAATGTCTGTTGTTATATCCCCCTTTTCATTTCTGATTTTGTTAATTTGGATGCTCTCTCTCTGTCTTTTGGTTAGTTTGGATAAGGGCTTGTCTATCTTGTTTATTTTCTCAAAGAAGCAACTCTTTGTTTCATTAATTTTTGTATTGTTCTCTTTGTTTCTATTTTATTGATTTCAGCTCTCACTTTGATAATTTCCTGGCGTCTATTCTTCCTGGGAGACTTTGCTTCTTCTTGTTCTAGAGCTTTCAGGTGTGCTGTTAAGTCACTAGTATGAGATTTCTCCAACTTCTTTATGTGGGCATTTAGTGCTATGAATTTCCTTCTTAGCACTGCTTTCATAGTGTCCTATAGGTTTGGGTATGTGGTGTGTTCATTTTCGTTGATCTCTAGGAAGTCTTTAATTTCTTTCTTTATTTCTTCCTTAACCCATTGGTGATTAAGTTGAGCATTATTCAGTTTCCATGAGATTGTAGGTTTTCTGAAGTTTTTTTTTGTTGTTGAAATCTAACTTTAAACCATGGTGGTCTGATAGAATGCAGGACGTTATTCCAATTGTTTTGTATCTGTTGAGATTTACTTTGTGGCCAAGTATGTGGTCGTTTTTAGAGAAGGTTCCATGGGGTGCTGAGAAGAAAGTATATTCTTTTTTATTAGGATGGAATGTTCTGTAGGTATCAATAAAGCCCATTTGAGTCATAACATCAGTTAAGTCCTTTATTTCTCTGTTAAATTTCGATTTGGTAGATCTGTCCAGTAGTGAAAGTGGGGTGTTGAAGTCTTCCACTATTAATGTGTGGGGTTTTATATGTGATTTAAGCTTTAGTAATGTTTCTTTTACATATATGGGTGCCTTTATGTTTAGGGCATAAATGTTGAGAATTGAAACTTCATCTTGGTGTATCTTTCCTGTAATGAGTATGTAATGCCCTTCTTGATCTCTTTTGATTGATTTTAGTTTGAAGTCTATTTTGCTGGATATTAGGATGGCTACACTCGCTTGCTTCTTAAGACCATTTGATTGGAAAGTCTTTTCCCAGCCTTTTATTCTTAGGGGAACTCTCCTCCACTGCTGGTGGGAATGCAAGCTTGTACAACCACTTTGGAAATCAATATGGTGCTTTCTTAGAAAATTGGAAATCAATCTCCCCCAAGATCCAGCTATACCACTCTTGGGCATATACCCAAGGAATGCTCAATCATACCACAAGGGCACTTGCTCAGCTATGCTAATATCAGCATTGTTTGTAATAGCCAGAACCTGGAAACAACCTAGATGCCCTTCAACTGAAGAATGGATAAATAAAATGTGGTACATATACACAATGGAATACTACTCAGTAGAGAAAAACAATTACATCATGAGGTTTGCAGGCAAATGGAAGGATCTAGAAAAAATCCTCCTGAGTGAGGTAACCCAGACTCAGAAAGGAAAAACATGGTATGTACTCACTCATAGGAGGATACTAGATGTAAAACAAAGATGACTAGACTGCTACTCACAACTCCAGGGAGACTACCTAGAAAACAGGACCCCAAGAAAGACATGGGGATCACCCAATGACAGAGAAATGGATGAGATCTACATGAACAACCTGGATGTGAGTGGGCGTAATGAAGGGCAAGGGTCAGGAGAGAGCTTAGGGGAGCGGGAGATCCCAACTGGATCAAGAACAGTAAGGGAGAACAAGGAATAAGAGACCATGTAAATGAAGACCACATGAGAATAGGAAGAAGCAAAGTGATTGAGAGACCCACAGAAATCCACAAAGTTACCCCCACAATAGACTACTGGCAATGGTCGAGAGACAGCCCTAAATGACCTACTCTGGTGATAGGATAGCCAAACACCCTAATTATTGTGCTAGAAACCCCATCTAATGACTGAGGGAACCGGATGCAGAGATCCATGGCCAGGCCTCAGGTGGAGCTCCAGGAGTCCAATTGGTGAGAAAGAGGAGGGTTTGTATGAGTGAGAATTGTTGAGACCAAGGTTGGATAAAGCACAGGGACGAATAGCCAAACTAATGGAAACACATGAACTATGAACCAATAGCTGAGGAGGCCCCAACTGGATCAGGCCCTCTGGATAAGTGAGACAGTTGGTTAGCTTGATCTAATTGGGAGGCATCCAGGCAGTGGGACCGGGACCTGTCCTCAGTGCATGTGCTGGCTGTTTGGAACCTGGGGCTTACACAGGGACACTTGGCTCAGCCTGGGAGGTGGGTACTGGACCTGCCTGGACTGAATCTACCAGATTGAACTCAATCTTCAGGGGAGTCTTTGCCCTGGAGGAGATGGCAATGGGGGGGTGTGCTGGGGGGAAGGTGGTGGGGAGGGAAGAACAAGGGAATCCATGGCTGATATGTAAAATTAAATTAAATTATAAAAAAACACTGTAGACTGCTTATGTTGGAGAGGATGTGGAGCAAAGGGAGCACTCCTTCACTGTTGGTGGGAATGCAAACTGGTACAACCACTTTGGAAATCAGTGTGGCAGTTTCTCAGAAAATTTGGAATCAATCTTCCACAAGACCCAGCTATAAAAAATCTTTGGCCTATACCCAAGGAATGCTCAATCATACCACAGGAACACATGCTGAATATGTTCACAGATGTATTTTCTTAATAAATTGAATCATATATAGGAAATTAATACTCAAAATTTTTTACAAGTATTATACTCTTTTGTTATAGATTATACAGATTTTTTAATCACACCCAATGAACTTAAAAATCCTGAGATAAAGTCTATTTACACTATAGTATTAAAAGATTTCTTGAGAGCAGAGTACAGAGAAATCATAGAGACTAAAGATTTTCAAGATTGGAAAGTTGAGAAACCTTAGAGATAGACCTTTCGGATTATTTGCTTGTTCAGTGGCAGAAGCTGTTACAATCTGTGAGAATTTGGAATTTGAGAATGTCATCTATAGCCATGGAGCTGTACTGTGGCCAAGTCATTAGCAACAAGACAGCAAGAATTTAATACAATCTGAGTCTGATGTGAAAAGGAGGAAGGGTTGTGAAACAAACTCCACCATAGGGTGTAGCAGAAGTCTTAAAAGTTCTTATTAATAAAATCAAACCTGAGCCAGTTATTGGGGTGAACACTGGAAGGTCAGAGAGACAGAACAAGCCACAGCTATCTCACCTCGCTGAATCCTCAGCTGGTCTTGTTTCCTCAGACTGGATGCCCCGAGCCCTCATCCAGAATGGGTCTCAGCTGTACTGCTGCTAGAAGCTTGAAAGCTTAACCAGCCAGATGCTTCTCCAGGCCAAAGGCTTCTCCAGGCCAAAGGCCTCTCCAGGGCAAAAGCCTCTAGTTTCTGGTCCTCACGCTTTATATATCTTTCTGCTTTCTACCACCACTCCCTGGGATTAAAGGTGTGGCTTTCTGGGATTAAAGGTGTGTATCACCGTGCCTGGCCGTTTCCAATGTGGCCTTGAACTCACAGAGATCCAGAGGGATTTCTGTCTCTGAAATGCTAGGATTAAAGGCGTATGCTACCACTGCCTAACCTCTATGTTTAATATTGTGGCTGTCCTGTTCTCTGACCCCAGATAAGTTTATTAGCATACACAATATTTTGGGGAACACAATACCCCCACAATAGGGAGAGTTCTAATAAACTCCAAGTGGGAGCAAAGAGACAGAGGAAAATGTAGCCTTTAGGGACAAGGAGAAACAAGTAGGAATTTGAGGGAGAGTTCCAATATCATTAGGGCTAAAGGTAGTTGTGGGACATCTTAGCAAGCAGTTCCTATGAGGATGAGGCAAGGAAAGGGTCAAAGAACATGTGTGTGTGGGGGGGGTAAATCTGTGGAGACTGCAGCTTCCTAGTGGGAGGCAAAGAAACTCTAAATGTACAGGCCTAGGAGGACACAAAGAGAGATAGATCAGGTAGCTGTGAGTGGGAGGTGTCAAGGAAAGGATTGCAGACCCTGGTTTGTAGAGAATTCAGTCAGCTCCTAGAGGGAGGTGAGGAAGTTACAGAAAGGAGCTAAGACAGATCATGAGGAAACAGAGGGGGTAAGTGTCAAGGTGATAAGAATTCCAAACTAGGGTATCCCCAAGCAGACCAAGAGCCTTGTCAGAGAGAAATGTCCCAAATCATAGAGGAGAGGCATTCCTTTCCACATGATGGGGGCTTGGTAGGACAAGAGGAGAGTCCTGGCACACCAATGTGGCTTTTGTGGTAAAAGTAGAGCAAGCAGCACCAGGGTGACACTTAGTAGAGGAAGAGAGAAGAGTAGAGTAGATAGAGGAGGAAATAGTCTAAATGGTTTGCTGGAATATTCTTTTGGGAAAAGAGAGGGTTCCAATTGAGGGAAAGGAGTAAGAGTCTGAGTAAATAGAGAGTTGCTCATGTAGTTAGCCACAGAGAGTGGAGCAGGGAAATGCCCACATGGTATTTAGCATGTAACAGGGAGATGCCAATGTTGTTTGTTCTCTGGAGAGCATAGCAGGGTCCAGGAGTCAGACAGACGGAGAGATACCCAGGTTATGGGTGTTTCAAAGGGTGTATCAGGCTCTAGGAGCCAGAGAGATGATACTTTCTATGGTGATATTTTATTTGTACTGAAGTGTGATTTTATTTGTATGTTAATAAATAAAGTTGTCTAGGGGTCAGATCTAATAGCGAGCCATAGCAGAAGCCAGGTGGTGTTGGCACACACCTTTAATCCAGATCACATGACAGACAGATCTCTGTGTGTTCAAGGATACAGCCAGCATGGAGAAACACGCCTTTAATCCCAATACCAACCATAGAAGATCTGGAGGTCTGTATAGACGGGCAATGATGAGGAGGTCATGTGGTTGAGTTTACAACCAATAAGAAGGCAGAATAGAAAATCAATAAAAAGACAGATACACAGGAAGTAGCTCTCTTTTGGAGGGGAAGGACAACAGTGGCAGTGAAGGGTAAGAAAGGTTTTTTAGTATCAGGTCTTAACTACTGCTCTGAACTCTTAGGCTTTTAACTCTGAATTTGGCTTTGTGTTTCTTATTTAATACTACTGTTCATCTACATTTGGCGCCCAATATGGCAAGAATTTATTAAAAACTGCTCGGGTTGGCTTGGCAGCTTAGCAGGCTGCCGGCTCCCCAGCTCCCCAGCTTGGGCCACCTCGACCTAGGCCCCAGGCCTGACTGACCATAGCTACAAGCAGTTGCCCACAGCTGGAACTATGAACAACTCAGGCCTACTGGAGCTACTGGTCAGCTGCACTCAACTGCAACTGCAGATACAGCTGCTTTTAGCTGAAATGCCAACACACATGGTTGGAGCTTAAGGAAACCAGAGCCCAGGCTCAATTCGACTCAAGTGGAGACACATGGCTGGATTTAAGCTTTCAGCCAGAACTCGTGGCTATGCTTTCTCACAAAGACTGACTTCAGCAGTAAAGGGAATGGTCCCAAATTCAGAAGCTAGCCAGATAATAATCAAATCTTTGGCTTTTGAGAACACGAATGCAGTATACAAGAGAATAATCAGGCCATTAAAGGCAAGATCTGCACCCTTGGAAAATTGGATTAGAGACACGTTTAATGTTGAGGCTCATGACCATGATGATATGTGGAAAGGAGAAGCAATTTCAAGAGGTTTGAAGAATGTCAGATGTTTTGGATGTGGAAAGCAAGGACATTTGAAAAGGGACTGTAAACAGGTCATTCCTAGAAATAATGTTTCTTCAAAAAACACTGGCAACAGAATGCCCCTTCCTTCTGGAGTATGCAGAAGGTGTGGTAAGGGAAAACACTGGACCAACGAGTGTAGATCAACAAGGGACAGCCAAGGTAATCCTTTGCCTCGGTCTTTGGGAAACTCCCAGAGGGGCCTCAGGCAGGCCCCCACTACAAATCCAGTTCAGACCTTTCCTGCAGTCATAGAGGAAACCCCTACTCAGAGCAATTAAATAAACAAATGCCTATTGGAATAAACCAGGATGCTTGGGTGATTTAAAAGACTTTCTTTTCAATACCCTTACAAGAAAAAGACAGAGAATGATTTGCCCTCACTGTGCCTACTTATAATAATTCTCAACCCGTTAAAAGAGTTCAATGGAGGGTCCTCCCACAGGGAATGTTGAATAGCTCAACCCTGTGCTAACATTTTGTGCAATAGCCATTGAAAATGATATGTAAAAAAATTTCCTAAATCTATAATTTATCATTATATGGATGATATTTTACTAGCTGACTCAGATGCAGCTACTTTAGAAAGAATGTGTGAAGAAGTAAAGAAAATTTTGCCTTGCTGGGGATTACAAATTGCTCCTGAAAAGATACAAAAAGGAGATTCTATTAATTATTAGGATATAAAATAGGTCTACAAAATTTAGACCCCAAAAGCTGCAAATTAGGAGAGACCGACTACAGACACTTAATGACTTTCAAATATTATTTGGAGACATTTCTTATCACAAACTATTGTTGGGGTAAAAAATGATGAACTGAATAGTTTGTTCAAAACCTTAGAAGGTGACAAGGACTTAAATAGTCCAAGAGAATTATCACCTGAAGCTGAGGAAGAATTGGGCTTGGTAGAAAAGAAAGTACATGAAGGACACGTGGATCATATCGATCCAAAGCTGGATTGCATTTTGGTTATTTTAAACTCTAGGCATTCTCCTACAGGAATATTAATGCAGAGGGAAGATATTATATTGGAATGGATATTTTTACCAAATAAACTGAATAAAAATTAAAAACTTATGTGGAAAATAATCTCTGACTTAATTTGGAAAGGAAAATTGAGACTTCGTCAATTAGCAGGAATGGACCCAGCAGAAATTGTCGTACCTTTGACTAAGGAAGATATTGAAAAATTTTGGACAGACACTTAAACTTGGCAAAGAGCTTGCATTAATATTTTGGGAAAAATTAACAGCAAATATCCCAAAAGCAATAGAATTAATCTTATAAAGAGAGCTGATTGGATCTTGCCTCGAATTGTACGGGAAACACCCATATCTAAGACTCATACATTTTATACAGATGGAAACAAACAAGGAAAGACTGGTTATAAATCAGAAAATTTAAATTAAGTGGTTCAAAGTCTTTATAATTCAGTTCAAAAATTGGAACTGTGTGCTATTATGTTGGTATTAATGGATTTTTCAGAACCTCTCAACATAATTACTAACTCTCAGTATGCTGAAAGAGTAGTATTATGTATTGGGACTGCAGAATTTATCCCTGATGCTTCAGAATTAACTTCACTACTTATTCAGTTACAAGATACAATCTGGAAAAGGAGTCATCCTTTATATATAACTCACGTCCGATCCCATACTCGTCTGCCAGGCCCTCCAGCACAAGGTAATGATGAGATTGATAAATTATTGATAGGAAATGTGCTGCAAGCCTCAGAATTTCATAAAAAAAATCATGTCAATAGTAAAGGTTTAAAAAAAAGGATTTTTCCATAACCTGGCAACAAGCCAAGGAAATTGTAAGGAAATGTCCTACTTGTTCCTTTTACAGTCAGATGCCATTACCAGCAGGATATAACCCAAGGGGTACTCAGAGGAATGAAATCTGGCAGATGGATGTGTTTCACTTTGCAGAATTTGGAAAATTGAAATATGTACACCATACCATTGATACTTATTCAGGATTTCAATGGGCTACTGCTTTGAGTTCTAAAAGTTGATTCTGTAATCACTCATTTGCTAGAAGTTATGGCCATCATGGGTATACCTGCACAAATTAAAACTGACAATGCTCCAGCATATGTCTCTGTTAAAAATGAAACAGTTTTTTTGCTTATTACAGTATAAAGCATATTACAGGTATACCACATAATCCTACAGGGCAAGCAGTTATAGAAAGATCAAACAGAACTCTAAAGGATATGCTAAATAAACAGAAAGGGGTAACAAAAACCCCCAGAAATAGACTGCATAATGCTCTATTAACTTTGAATTTTCTCAATGCCAATGAGAAAGGAACAACAGCTGCAGAGAGACATTGGATAATAGAAGAAACTACAGAATTAAATCAGCCTATATACTTTAAGGATGTGTTGACCTCAGAATGGAAACCAGGATATGTGTTACGTTGGGGACGAGGTTTTGCTTTTGTTTCATCATGAGAAGATAAGCAGTGGATACCATTAAAATTGATAAAGGTTCAATTTTAACAAGAGAGACCTCTTAATTAGAGGAGGTGATAGTTCATCAACCAGCATGACCAACCGAATTAAACTAACTTATACCAGTAACACATGTCTTTTCATTTAATCAGATAATATCTTGCCAAAAGGGAACCTCTCCATAATTAGTCTTGGGGAAAGGTTTTTGGTTTTGTCTTTTAGGAGAATGAAGGCTAAGGAATCTGAAGAACACTGGACAAATGAGACAACTGAAGAAAAATATAAATCACCTGTCCCAGGAAAAAGAGTACAATCTGGATGGCTTGTGATCACTCTTTAGCATAATAATACCTTCTAATATTTCTCTCAGAAACATGTGCAGGTTTATGATGTGTTTCTGACATTGGAGGGATGATATTCTGAGTATTCCATTGTTGTAATAGATCACACACTGATAAATTCATAGCTATGCTAGCCACATATGGCTTTAATCTCTCTCTCTGTCCTTCTGTACCTATGCATTTGAGCCATCTTGCACTCTGTTTCACTTGAGATAATGTTCCAATCCCTAACAGGTGAATGTTTACTTCCTGAAGAGACCAAGTTGGATGCTCAAATTCTGGTGCAATTATTGTCATGTCTGCACCTGTGTCTACTAAGCCAGATAACAAAACATCACTTATTTGTATTTTTAAGTTTGGTCTTTGTTCATTTATAGAAGTTTGCCAAAATTTTTTCATTATGGCGTTTCCTGAATTTTCTGTTCTCTGTCTCAGTAGTTCTACCACCCTGAGCAGCCTGGTCGATTCCATAGGCATTTGGTTATTTAATTGGTCTGTATAACGATTTCTTCTCTGATGGCAGGAAAGGTCTGAACTGGATTTGCTGTGGGGGCCTGCCTGAGGACCCTTTGGGAGTTTCCCAAGGACAGAGGCAACAGATTACCTTGTCTCTCCCTTGTTGATCTACATAGGTTGGTCCACTGTTTACTCTTTCTACACCTTTTGCATACTCCAGAAGGGAGTGATATTCTGTTGCCATTGTTCCTTGAAGAAACATTGTATCTAGGAATGTCCTGTTTTTAATCACTGTTCAAATGACCTTGCTTTCCACATCCAAAACATCTGACATTCCTCAAACCTTTTGAAATTGCTCCTCCTATCTATGTGTCATCATGGCCATGGACTCAACATTAATTGTGCCCCTGATCCAGTCCTCCAAGGATGCAGATCTTGCCCTTAATGGCCTGATTATTCTCTTGCATGCTGCATTCACAGTCTCAAAAGCCAAAAAATTCGATTATTATCTGTTGAGCTTCTGAATTCGGGACCATTCTATTTACTACTGAATACAGCCTTCATAAGAAATCCATGAAGCATTCTTTTGGGCCCTGTATAACTTTTGTTAATGACTCTATTTTCTTTCCTGCTTCCTCAATTCTGCCCTATTCATTCAAGGCTGCCATGCAGCATATAATTTAGGTGTGGTTATCATATAAACATTGCCTTTGTATTTCATCATATTGGCCTCCAAGAAGCTGATCCTGGGAGATTTCCACACCTCTAGGCCTCCATTGACTTTCTATGGTCTTAGCCTCATCTCTGTACCACATGTGCCACTGCAGCTGTGCTCCAGGTTCCCCGACAGCAGTTACTAATTCTTTGCAGTCTTGAGGAATAATCCTATTACTGGGTGACTATGTATTTAGCATTTGATTTACAAATGGAAAATGCATGCCATAAGAGATTATAGTCTCCTCAAACCTTCTTAAATCTAACATTTCAACTGGAGTCCAATTAGTTTATACATACCCTTGATCAGGTAGTTGCTGTATGTTTACCAGATAAATTAAGTTTGATTGTTTGAAAACAGGCTGTCTTTCTGTAACATTATAATCCAATCCTGAATTAATTTCACCCTTAAATGCTTTCTGAGTGTAACAAATATCCTAGTTTTCATTCTGAGGTCAACACATCTTTAAAGTATACAGGCTAATTTAATTCAGTGATTTTTTTCTGTTATCCAATGGCTTTCCACAGCTGTTGTTTCTTTCTCATTAGCATTTAGAAAAAAACAAAGTTATATCTATTTATGGGAGTTTTTGCTACTCCCTTCTACTTATTAAGCATATCTTTTAGAGATTGATTTGATATTTTTATGATTGCTTGGCCTGTAGAATTGTATGGTATATCTGTAATAAGCTTTATATTTTAACCTGCAAAAAAACTGTTTCATTTTACCAGAGTCATATGCTGGAGTACTGTCAGTTTTAATATGTACACGTATACCCATGGTGGCCATAACTTCTAACAAATGTGGGATTACAAAATCAGTCCTTTCAGAATTCAAAGCAGTTGCCCATTGAAATGTTGAATGTGTACTATGGTATGGTGTATATATTTTAGTTTTCCACATTCTACAAAATGAAACATATCCATCTGCTAGATTTCATTCCTTTGAGTACCCTTTGGGTTACTTCCTGCAGGTAGGGGAGTTTGGTTGTATAAAGATCAAGTAGGACATTTCCTTGGCTTATAGCCAAGTGATGGAAATCTTTGCTATTGACATTGTGTTTCTTATGAAATTCTGAGGCCTATAGCACATTACCTATCAATAGTTGATCAATTTCATCATTGTCTTGTGCTAGAGGGCCTGGTCGATCCATATGGGATGTAATATGTGTTATATATGGAGACATTTTTATTTCTGATTATTTCTTGTAACTGAATAAATAATAAAATAAATTCTATAACATCTGGTACAAATTCAGCAGTTTCAATATATAAAACATTCTTTCTGAATATTGAGAACCAATAACATTATTAGGAGGTTCTAGAAAATCTAATAATACTACAAGAATAGCATATAATTCTGACATTTGAACAGAATCATACGGACTTTGGGCCACTTTCTTCAAATTTCCCAATTTATATCCTGCCTTTTCTGATTTGTTTGCACCAATATAGAATGTAGGGGCTACAGAAATTGGTGTTCCCCATACAATGTGAGAAAGGTTGCAGTTAGCTCTCTTTATAAATTGAATTCTCTTGTTTTTGGGATATTTGTTGTTAATCTATCCCAAAAAATAACTGCAACCTCTTCACCAATGTTCATTTTCTGCCCATAATGAGTCAATTTCAGCATTAGTAAAAGGTACTACAATTCATGGTGAGTCTGTTCCTGCTAATTCATGAAGTCTCAATTTTCCATTTAGAAACAACTCACAAAATTTTCCACGTAAGTTTTTAATTTTTTACTCTGTTTATGTATTACAAATATTCATTCTAAGATGATATCTTCCCTCTACACTAAAATCCCTGTAGGGGAAAGCATAGAGGGTAAAATAACAAAAACTCAATCAAGCTCTGGATCCAAAGGATCCACATGTGCATCCGTCCTGTAATTTGTTTTCTACCACAGACAATTCTCTCTCAGCTTCAACTGATAATTCTCTTGAACTATTTCAGTCCTTTGTCACCTATTAAGGTTTGAAACCATCTACTCAGTTCTTGAGTTGTTACTCCAATAGTGGTCCAAGAAATTGTTTATGCCAGGATTGTGGTGATATTTTATCTGTGTGCCCAACAAATTTTATCTGAGAATCAGAAGAAAAAAACCGGACAATATATTAAACATAGAAGTGAGGCAATGGTAGCACACGCCTTTAATCCTATCACCCGGGAGCCAGGGATCTGTCTGGATCTCTGTGAGTTCAAGGCCACACTGGGAAAAGAGCCAGGCATGGTGACATATGTCTTTAATCCCAGCACTAACCATAAAGGTCTGGAGGTCTGAACACACAGACAGGAAATTACAGAGCTGGGCTGGAAGAGAAAATGGTGTAGCTAGGTGGAGAATAAATGAGTTGGCAGAACAAAAAGGAATAAAGGCATGAATACACAGTTAGTAGGTCTCTTTGGAAGCAGAGGATCAATGAGGTGAAGTTGCATTGTGGCTTGTCCTGTTCCTCTGATCTCTCAGCTTTAACCCCAATTTCTGGCTATGTGTTTTGTATTAATAAGACCATTTACCAATTCGTGTACAATTGGTGCTCCATCGATAGAGGGTAGATTATTGAATCCACTCGAAAAAATAAAGAGAAGTTATAGATACGATATAGATAAAGAGATAGATTATTGAATCTACTTTTAAAAGATAATTACTAGTTTTAGATACTTTACATTGCATTGGATTTTTTATATTGTATACAAATTATATATATTGAGATTGAGATTGTTAGAAAATACCCTATATATATGTATGTATATATATATATATATAATTTCTAATCTTGTTCAAAATATTGTTCTTATATAATTAATTTAACAATGTGTTACAATGTGCTAAAATTGAATGTTATTACCAACTATTAGGATATAAAGAAATGAAAGTTAGTAGTTAAACATTACAATCAAACTTGTACTCATATTAGGTATGTATTCAAGGCTAAGCACTGATATATTTTAGACAGACAGGTCATCTTCAAACCCTTCAGAGATCTACAGAATATGGCATTTAAATTGTTTTAATAACACAGATTTTTTTTCTTTTTTTATAACTATGAGTCATGTTGGCTCCTGGCAGTACCAATCTACCTCAGAGAAGTTATGGGCATTGAAGAAACTGCATATGAAGTTAACTTTCTTTTTGGCAAAAGTTAGCTACTGGACAATAAAGTATCCTCGACAAACAGGACAAAATGTACAGGACACAAAACAAAAGACTACCAATTCTTGCCAAGACAAGTGTGGTTGTGGCTTTAACAAAAGGCATCTTCCAAGGCTAGGACAATATGGCACCATCCCTGAAGTGGCCTTTGCAATCCAGAAAAAGTACAGTGCCCTTTTCTTCAAAGGCAGATGAACAGGCAGTGGACTGATGGCTTCTGATGTGCAGTGGAACAGCAACTGAAACAGTTAGTCTTGAAAGAGTAACTAAGGTGACAGAGTCTAACCTCTCAATGGTAGTCTGACATTTAATAAAAGAGTTGAAGCCACCCACAAGCTGAGAAGAATGTGATGCAGAGAAGAATGGGATGCCAAGATGAACCCACAAGCCAAGAAGAATGGACAGCTGAATTCAATAAACCTCAGCAATTTCCAGAATTTAAAATCCTGAATCATGACAGGACACTAGTGGAATTCAGGTGTTTTTGGTACATGGATTACTCTCACTAAATGTGAGGTCGAACTATTGGCCTTGTGTACATCCTACTTCTCAAATGAGTCTGTCAGATACACTAAGCCTATAGGCTGAAGATGATGCATTGTGGAGAAACCTCAGGTGATTGTCCAGGCAACTGGCTGTTTCTGTCAACTCACATTTTTTGGAAGTCACTTGTTTGCACTTTCTGTTTTTTTAGGTAATATTATTTCCTTCTTTGGTCTCTGATTGAATTAAAGATTAGATAGTTATAGTTATAGTTAGTTAAAAATTAGTGTTAAGAATTTTAGAAAAGAAACTCACTAAAGAAGTGTAAGTGTATAAATTTGTAAGACATCATAACATAGCTTTCTCTTGGTAACATAAGTTAGGATAGAAAGTGAATCAGGTACATTTTGGACTTACCAAAATAGGATAGATAATGGAATATTTTCTCTGAATTTGTCAAATGCAAATGGACTAGACATTGTTTAGGTATTTATTGCTTGCATATATGGTATATAGTTATTGTACTTATTGTATATAGTTTTTCTATATTAGTTATAACATTTTTCCTTTTTTCTTTTTATTAGAAGAGAAAGGGGAAATATGGTGATATTTTATTTGTGCTGAAATATGATTTTACATGTTCATAAATAAAGTTGCCTTGGGGTCAGAGCTAATAGCAAGCCATTTAGCAGAAGTCTGGCAGTGGTAGCACACGCCCTTAATCCAATCATGTGGTAGGCAGAGTCTGTGTGTTCAAGGACATAACCAGTTTGGTGACACACGCCTTTAATCCAAGTACCAAACATAGGGACCTGGAGGTCTGTATAGACAGGCAGTGATGAAGAAGTCATGTCGTTGTGTTTAGAACCAATGGGAAAACAGAACAGAAAGTCAATAAAAAAGACAGATAGGCAGAAAATAGCTCGCTTTTCTCCTGAAGTGGTAAGAAGGTGGTCTTAGCTCTTGGGTATTACTCTCTGACTTCCTGGGCTTTTAACTCTTTATTTGGCTCTATGTTTCTTATTTAATAAGACTGTTTAAAATTATACCTACAAAAGACTGCAGCAAGATTCACAAAAAGTCACTTGTGGCCTTACAGGCCCCTCAGCTCAGGCTGGAGCTACATGCTGCCAGATGTCCACCCCACATGGGCTGTAGTCTCTTTGGCTTCTTCTCTCCTGGTGGGTAGCCGGCTCTCTCTGGATTCCCAACTTGGACTGCCACCACACTAGGTAACTGCTGTGAAATTCCCTCAGACTTCTACTCTTCTACACAGACAACAGACTTAGTAAGTCAATTAAGATATCTTAAAGGGAAAAATTAGTTAAAAGAAAAATTTTTCCAACATTAAAATATGGGAAACATTTTTACAATGGAAGGAATTTGGTCTCTATTTAATAACACATTAGGCAGTCTGAAAATGGGACAATTAAATGAGAGAATAATTAATGTTGATGGGATGTACATAACATCAATTATGAATATTATTTGTTTGATCATTTTTATTTTAGCATGAATTATAGAGAAATTCAGATCAAGACAGAAGAATTTAAAGGTAAACCTATCTCAGGATTGAATTCCATGGTTACACAGAAACTGCCTCAGGTTACCAGGCAGCAAATATTAATCTACCCTATAACCTTACAGGAACTGGCTCAAGGGTCTGTACAAGTTAACTGGATTCCAGTGGAAATGTTAGATTTGAGGAGATTTAAAGAAGTTATAGTATCATATGGCATGCATTCTCCAATTGTAAAGCAGATGTTAAACTCTTGGTCAACTTGTAGTAGAATTATCCCTCAGGAATGGAAAGAATTGGTTAAAGCTGTCACAGAGGACTTTCCACAGTTATAGTGGAGAACCTGGTGGAAAGAGGAGACTAAAATATTAGGACAATTATGTAGGACTAGAGGTGTGGAAATTCCCCAGGTTCAGCTTCTTGGAGAAGGCGATTGATTAAGCTGATATACAAAGACAATATTTATATGATAACCAAACCCTAATTCTATGGTACATGGTAGCCATTAATGTGTAGGACAGAACTGAGGAAACATAAAAAAATGATGTATTTACAAAAGTTATACAGGGTCTGAAAGAAACCTTCCCATATTTCTTACAAAGACTGTCTTCAGCAGTAAATAGAATGATATCAAATACAGAAGCTAGACAATAATAATTGAAACTTTGACTTTTGAGAATGCTAATGCAGCATTCAAAAAGACAGTCTGTTAAAGGCCAGATCAGCATCCTTGAAGTATTGAATCAGGGACACAGTTAATATTGAGTCTCATGACCATGATGATATGTGGATAGGAGTAGTGATTTTCAAGAGCTTTGAAGAAAAATAATTGCTGTGGATATCACTCTGTATCAATAAAGCGCTGATTGGCCGGTAGCCAGACAGGAAGTATAGGCGGGACTAACAGAGAGGAGAATTGAGGGAACAGGAAGGTAGAGGGGAGACGGCCTGAAGCCGCGGCCAGGAGAAGGAAGATGTAAAGTACCGGTAAGCCACGAGCCACGTGGCAAAGTAGAGATTAATAGAAATGGGCTAAATATAAGAGTAAGAGCTAGACAATGATAGGCCTGAGCTAATGGCCAAGCAGTTTAAATAATGTAAGCATCTGTGTGTTTATTTTATAAGTGGGCTCGGAGACTGGCGGGACTTGGGAGCTGGAGACTGGCGGGACTTGGGAGCTGGTAGCAACAAATGGCGCCAGAACGTGGGGCAGGAATTTCCACTTAAAACCTGAGAAAGCATAAAAAGAAGATTCTAAAACGGAGCTAAAACAGCTTCCTAGTTGTCTTTCTCAAGTTAGCCGCAGCTTGCCGGTTTGAGCTACTTGTGGGTTCCTGGCGTGCGCGCTCGACTTGCAGTATGGCGGGAATGAGGCATCTGCAAGTGACACATTAAGCTGCATGGTGGATTTAACCTTTGTTAGTACAAAACAAAATAAAAGAGGTTTCTGAGCTAAACGCTTCTTTGATAGAAGCATAGACCCACAAAGGCTCCCAGAGCAGATGGTAAACGTACCACTGCCCTGTTGGGAAGCTGAGGTGGGCGGAGCCAGCAGCCACAGAGCTGTTTCAGTCTTACAAGTGCTGCAGTTTAAAACAATTGATTCACGATAAGACAGATTCAGATGGAACAAGACTTTAAATGCTTTAAAATGTGTGTAAAAATGTACGTAGGCTTCAAAGAGAGATAAAAAGGAATATATACAGTTATATAAAGAAATGATAGTTTTGAAAAATGAAGTCTTTAAAGAGATAGTAAAGGTAGTATAAAATATAAGCCACGTAAAGATGGATATCACACAGAGAATCTGGATTGTGTTGTCTTTGGGATTCTTAACTACAGAGAGATATTTGATTATAAAGGAAGCTGAGTTAAACCAATATGTATATTTTAAAGATACCTTGACTTCAAAATTTCGATATAAGGATATGTTGCTTTGGAAAAGAAGTTCTGCTTTTGTTTCCACAGAAAGTCAGAGGCTATGGATTTGTTCCAGACTAAGATACATCAGGTTTGACCAGCCAAGACCACCTGAGGTCTCCAATGACACCATGGCCCAGATGATCCAACATCCAGAACATCTCAAGACAACTGGCTCAGATGATACACCCTCATGGACTACTCCATAATCCTAAAATGTTCTTTATGTCCCCATAAGGTACAGCGCCCTCCTCCAGTAGGAAGTAGTAAGAGAATCTACGCCCAAATTCCCAAATATACCAAGCTGGCTTTGGAGATGGAATGGGCTCACTCCCTCTCTAAACCCAGACATATTCCTGAAATAAAAGGTTAAAAGATTCTTTTGTCCCATATCAGAAGAGCCCTCTGGTATGGGACAGAGAAAAACCAATATTTTTATTTAAAACAGGTTAATTATAAATGCGATCTCTTTCTAAAAAACAAAAGGGGATATGATATATATAGGATATAGAGATGATAGGATAAAAGGATAGATTAATGAATCTACTTTTAAAAAACAACATGTTTGAAATGTTTTACATTGGTATAAATTTTAGTTTATGTTTAAAATGTTTTACATTGGTATAAATTTTAGTTTATTGATACAAACTTAAAGTTGATTTTGTTATACTGTGTGTATATTTCTACTTTTGTTTGAGGTATTATGTTTATGTAACTCATTTAAAATTGTAATAGATAATTAAGAAATAGATTAATAATTAGTCATCTATGATAATCATATTTGTAGCCATGTTAGTTAAGTCTTCTAGGTATACATAGATATATTTCAGATAGATAGGTAGTCTTCAAATACTTCAAAGACCTACAGAATATGGCATTTAAAATGTTTTAAAAATTTAGACGTTCTGGACAGTGAGACACGTCTGCTCCTGGCAACACTGGATTTACTTCAGAGGAGGATGGGCATTGAAGACACTCCACATGGAGTTTATCTTCACCTTGGCAAAAATAGCCATTTGGGCAAGAAACTGTTCTTGCCTGGACTGCTTGATCGACTGGACATGCAGGACCCATAGAAAGGTAACCACTGAACTTTGCTTGACAAAATGGTCCTTCAGGTTCCTGCTTTGCAGAGGAAACTGCCAGACATTCTACAGGACACAGAAAAAAATGATTGAGAGACTCTAGGCCTGTGAGCTGAAAACAGATGCCCCAACTTTACAAGAGAACTTTGAATGACTGTCCAGGCTGTCAGCTGTCTCTGTCTACCCTACAAGACTCCCAAAAGTTGCTTACATCTTCTCCATTTCTCAGGTAGTATTATATCCTTCTGAGGTCTTTGATGTGGTTGAAGACTAGATAGTTGTAATTTCCTCAGTTATGATAAAAGATAAGTTAGATGTAAAACCTTAAACTCATAAATATAAGATAGATAGGATATCTTCTTTAATATTGTAACTGCAATTCTTGCTCGATAATTGTTTTGTTATATGTAATTTTACTATGTTAAAGTTAAAACCTTCCTTTTTGGAAAAAAAAAAGGGCAAGTGCTGTGGATATCACTCTGTATCAATAAAGCGCTGATTGGCCGGTAGCCAGACAGGAAGTATAGGTGGGACTAACAGAGAGGAGAATTGAGGGAACAGGAAGGTAGAGGGGAGACGGCCTGAAGCCGCGGCCAGGAGAAGGAAGATGTAAAGTACCGGTAAGCCACGAGCCACGTGGCAAAGTAGAGATTAATAGAAATGGGCTAAATATAAGAGTAAGAGCCAGGCAATGATAGGCCTGAGCTAATGGCCAAGCAGTTTAAATAATGTAAGCGTCTGTGTGTTTATTTTATAAGTGGGCTCGGAGACTGGTGGGACTTAGGAGCTCGGAGACTGGCGGGTGACAGAGATTTGTCCTGACAATGGGCCCGGCAGGAAAACTCTAGCAACAAATAATAATGTCAGAGCTTTAATTGTAGTAAACAAGGTCACTTAGAAAGGAAATGCAAACAGGCCATTCTTACAAACAATGTTTCCTCAAGGAACAATGGCAAAGGAATGCCCCTCCCTTCTGGATTATGCAGAAGGTGTTGTAAGGATAAACATTGGACCAATGAATACAGATCAACAAGGGACAGACTAGGTAATCATTTGCCTCGGCAATTGGGAAACTCTCTGAGGGGCCTCTTGCAGGCCCCCACAGCAAATTCAAATCAGTCCTTTCCCACCATCATAGAAGAAACCCCTTCTCAGAGCAATTAATTAACCCAATGCCCATTGTAATAAACCATACTGCTCAGGGTGATAGAACAGCTATAGCAGAGAGAACAGAAAATTCAGAAGAAACAATAAAGCAAATTTTTTGGCAAACTTCTATAAATTAACAAAGACCAAAATTAAATACATGAATAAATGACTTTCTCTTGGAATGTCTTATAGACACAGGTGCAGATGTCACAATGATTGCACTAGAATCTTGGCATCCAAATTGGCCTCTTCAGGAGGTAAACGTTCATCTGTTAGGGATTGGAACATTATCTCAAGTGAAACAGAGCACAAGATGGCTCAAATGTATAGGGCCAGAAGGACAGAGAGGAAAATTAAGACCATATGTGGCTAATATAGCTATGAATTTATGGGGATGTGACCTATTAGAACAAAGGAATATCCAGATGGACATTCCTCCAACCTCAGCAACAAACCATAAACTAACACATGTTTCTGAGAGAAATATTAGGAGGTATTATAAAGAACAGTATCCTTGGAGCTGTGGGTTGTAGTCTGGTTACCCTTTGTTTTACATCTAGTATCCACTTTGAACTCACAGAGATCCAGACAGATCCCTGCCTCCTGAATGATAGGATTAAAGGTGTGTGCTACCATTGCCAGTCTTCTATTTTAACTCTAGTGGCTGGCTTTTTCCTCTGATACTCAGATAAATTTTATTGGGGGGACATAAAATATTGGGGGGGCACAATACATCACTGCACCACCCCACGGGTTTTTCCTTCCTGGTTCCCTCTCCAGTCTCTACTGACCATATTCTGCTTCATCAGTTTCCCTCTGTGTCTCTAATAACATGTTCAAACTTCTAATTAACTACTTGGCTAATTGTTACAGGACCACCATAGAGCCAGAGGTCAAGGACCATCAAGTATAACAAGATGGTAAAGGAACAGTAACAGTCCAGAGGTATTTACACCACCAGACTCAAAAGTGTCTGGACACTGCAAAAAAACAGACATTAACATAAAATGCCCTCAGCAACTGATCATTTGTGTCTCCTGGATGCTAAACTAACAGAGAAAACAGGTGCCTTGAAGTTTGTCTCAGATAAGGCTTATCTCAGGTGAAAATTAAAAGCGTGTTCTCTCTCCCTCTCTCTCTCTCTCTCTCTCTCTCTCTCTCTCTCTCTCTCTCTCTCTCTCTCACACTAACCAATAAATTTCTGAGAACAGAGTGCTAAACATTATAAAATCATGGCTACCAGTTCAAGATTTTAAATTCCCTGTAGCTGATTCTTAATGTGTTTAAAAATTCTTCCGAACTCTAGAGCCAGCTTGAATCCACCTAGACAGGTCAGATCCACTTCAGATAAGTATAATTTAAAGTTTCCAGTCCCAGCACCCCCTCCCTCACCTTAGGATCCCTCGGGAACCCACCAAGGTAAAATTTTTTCTAAACTCCCTCTTCTATCTTGCCATCACCTTGTCAGACCCAAACATCACAGACCCTGAAGCAGCAAAAGGCAATGGATGATTCCCAAAGCAGCAGAGGACAATCCACTACCTCAGGACATTTGGCTACTCCAAAAGCCCTCTTCCCTTCTCCCAAAATTTAACCAAAGCCCACTGAGTCAGCTGGAAGCAGTTTTGGGAGACACGGTGCCCCCATTCCCATTCACTAGCCATTTTTTTGGTGTTTTTTTCGAGATGGGGTTTCTCTGTGTGATTTTGGTGCCTGTCCTGGATCTCGCTCTATAAATCAGGTTAGCCTCGAACTCACAGAGATCTGCCTGGCTCTGCATTCTGAGTGCTACCATTAAAGGTGTGTGCCACCATTGCCCGGCCACCTATTTTTTTAAAATATAAAACAGAGTCTTAAGTGTTTGAAATCTTAGCTACTCCCCCTGCTACATGACCACGAGTGTGCTGGCAAGTTGCTTAGTCATCTCAGGGCCTTACATCCTATGTAATACATGTGTTGCATGGTTATGTAATTTGCCCACAGCATGATCATGGAATCTATGTGCATGTGTGATATAGCTACATAAGCCCATATGTGCATATGCTGGGGGAATCTATAAAAGTAGGTTCCAATTTTTCCTTCCCCCTCTTCCTGCACAGTCATTCTATAGGCCTATGCACACCTTTCCTATTCCCTTCCTTTAATAAACTCTCATAATGAGTTTTGTTGAATCTCCTTGCTTTTGGCACACAGTAAACAGTGCTGCTTAATGAATAACTTTGCACCGCATAATAACAATTTTAGCTTGAGCAAGACACCAACCTGGCAAAGGTGGATCCAACTTTCTCTTTTTCTTTTTTTCCCTTGATTTTTTATTTACTTATTTATTTATTTATTTTATTTTTTTT
>CABHPH010138363.1:0-26152 GCA_902168325.1 Peromyscus nudipes
AAATAAATAAATAAATAAATAAATAAATAAATAAATAAATAAATAAAGTGGTTATGATTAAAAAATAAAAAAAATTACAAACGATGGGAAAGATGCAGGGAAACATTTATGTATACAGAGTTAGTGGGAACATAAAACACTGTGGCCATTGTGGAGAAAAGGGTGGAAATTTCCTCAAAAAATTAAAATTAGGTTTACCACAAAAATCCATCTGTCTACTCTTAAGGATGGATCCAAAGAAAATGAGATCAACCAACCAGAAAGCTACTTGCATACTGTGTTTATTGGGAAGCCATTCATAGCAACTAATATGGATGTTGCTTAGGTGCTTAACAACAGATGAATGAATGAAAAAAAATGTGATTTTTCAGCAGACTATTAGGCTTTGAAAGCCACACTCAAGAGTGTAAACTTGGTTCTGATGTTAAGGCAGTGATCATTTTTTAAGACAGAAAGTGAAAGGGGATGTGTCTCTCCTCCAGAAACATACGAAAAAAATGTTCAACTTCATGAACGGCAAGACAAATGCAAACATTGAGATTCCATCTCACCCCAGTCAGAATGGCAATCATTAAGAGAATAATAACAGTTGACACTGGCAGGGAGGTGAGCAAAGGGGAAGGCTTGTACACAGCTGATGGGAATGTAAACTTCAGTAGAGCCATGATGGAAGTCAGTATGGGGATTTCTCAAAATAACATACGACCCAGCTATACCACTCCTGGGTATTTACCCAAAGGACTCCAAGAAAACAGAGATACTTTCACATCAATGTTTATTGAGGCACTATTTATAATAGCCAAGTCATGAAACCAACTTAAACGCCCAACGACAGAGGAATGTGTAAGAAAACTGTGGTGTGTATACACAATGGAACTTTTGTCAGCAATAAAGAAGAATGAAGTCATGTAGTCTGAAGGGAATGGATGCAAGTGGAGATAATTCTACTAAATGCACTTAGCCAATATTAGAAAGACAAATGTACATTTTTTTTCTCACTTGTGGTTCGTGTATCTTATGTGTGTGTGTTATATAATTATGTGTATATTTGATACAGAAAAGTAGAAGTCACATTGTCTAGGTTAGACAAAGAGGACTATTGAGAGGAGGGAAGGGCAAGAAAAATAATAGAGGGTAAGGAGGAGGAAATACGATCAATATATTATGTACACAACATTAAAACTTAAAGATTAACTTAACACATTTAAAAGATCACATTTCTACAACAAGCTATTATATATGGTGTATACACACATATGATTGTAAAATAAGCTGCAACACATGCTAAATATTAATGGTGACTAGCTATGTATAATACGATGATGAATGACTTCAGTTTAATTATTTTTATTGTCTGGTTTTCTTAAGATGACTTCACTAAAATATTTTCTTTAAAACAACTTTGAAAAATTTCCTGTCAAAAACAAGGTGATTATGTATGCATATATATCAAATGTATAACATATATGGTATGTATTTTTATATGTCACCTTCTACACTCTCAGCTTAAAACCTCTTCCCCAGTGATGGCTGTTTATAAAAAATCATATTCCAGTCCCTGAGGCCAACATGTGTATCCAAAGCTTTTGTGGTTTGCAGCAGCACATGATTTTAGCTCCCACTTCCTGATCTCAATTTGAGTTCCATTTTATATTTTCTAATTCAGAATTTCCCTTTCACTTAAAGTCAGTTTACATATTTTTAAAATCTGATGGCATGCTTTTCTGAAATTTTAGCTGTCTGTGGTGGCAGAGACAATGATACTTCAGGATATCTTGTCTGCCATATTTTCATAAGTTTTAATGAAATGCAGATATTATTTCTGTTATAGTCTGAAAAATTAAAAATGAAATTGTATATTTAATCTTTTAATAGCTTTTACCATAATGTAGCTCATTCTCTAGTATTTGATTCAAATTATCCTTTGGTAATATTTAAGGGTTCTGAGAAACTAGTGCTACGGTTGGGAGAAATTTAGTAAATGATAAGTAAGAAGCTATGCAATGTTGCTCAAAGACTGTGAAATCTTCAAGGCTTACTTACTGGAATTCAGTAAGATGATGTCAACTTTAATTGATCCAATATACATCTTCAAAAATCACTATAATTTTTTTAGTATAAAAAAAAACCTTAAAGTAGTTGTATTCATTAAAAATATACAAGCAATAAAGAGATAACTAACAGCAAAACTTGTTCTTTCCTTACATTTCTCAAAGGCAAGTATTCAATATATACTTGTCAGATCCCTCTCTCTCTCTCTCTCTCTCTCTCACACACACACACACACACACACACACACTCACACACATACATACACATACATACTTACATACACACACACACACTCACTCACACACAAACAGACTCATACACAGTTAGTACATACTTTGTTCCAAGGACTAAGTAAATTTTATCAGGAACTTTCTATAATGTCCTGAAGTTGAATTGAATATAGGAATATTAACATATGATAAATATTATTAAAGTTTTTGCATTAATTATATTTAACAAATGCATTCTAAGACCAAAGACAGATTAAACACTTAATGTATAATATTCCACTTCACCAAAAGTTACTTTAAAGATAATCATTATCTTCATTTATTTGAAGCTTAGTGTCTTAGTTAGTGTTTCCATTGCTGTGATAAGACACCATGACCACAGCAACTTTTATAAAGGAAACATTTATTTGGGGTGGCTCACTTAGAGTTTCAGAGGTTCAGTCCATTATCATGACAGGAAGGTTGGAAGTGTGCAGGCAGATGTGGTGCTGGAGCTGAGAGTCCTACATCTTGCAGGCAACAGGAAGTTGGAGTTCAGAGAGGAACTGTGTCCTTGGCTTTCCAACTATGGGAATCTAGACACAGACTCCTGGGGGAGAATTGGAGTTGAAATGCAACAATATTGTGAGGAATATGGGCCAGAAAAGATTCCAGGGTGTATCCTGGCATAGGAAACCTCAAAGCCCACCCCCATAGTTATAGAGACCCACAGAGGTTTTCTAGTGAGAACTTACTCAGGGTCCAAGAATCTGAGCTTGCTTTACCCAGCAGGACTACATAAGGGGATGATTTGACCACAGGCATGGTTACCAGGTGTTTGGAAGGGTCTACACTTGGCTGTGCAGTGTGCTTTGATTTAGCGAGGGGGGAAGCGTTTTTGCCCCACCCCTTGGCATTGATATAAAAAGTCCTTTTGAAGAGGCAGAAGGGGCTGTTGGGTTTTGATCCAGGTCCTCCCGAAGCTATCCTGTGTTTCTTTCTTCTCTTTGCTATCTTTCTATCTAATGTTTTCCTATCCCTCTCTCCTCTTCATAGGAACCCTTGAAAATGTGGGAGCTGGCCTCCCACAGATGGGGCCTAAAGGACTCTCCAGACTGCTGAGGAGTTTGAGACAAAGGTTTTGTTACTACTTGGTATTCAAGGACTAAGACTATAAAAGCTGGAAGGAAGCAGAGCCTGGAGCCACGCCACTTCTGGTTGCTAGTGGCAAACCAATGCATGGCTCCCTTAAGAGACAGGTTTGTGATTCCTACTAGCTGAGCAGAAAGCTTTTCTAAGAGTTACAGAAGCTCAGTGTAATTCCACCTTCACCATAGAGTAGCTCTCCTAGGGAAAACTAACTGAAAGTGCCTCTGTAGCTGAAAGTGAAGCTCCAGAGATGCTTGTTGGAACTAGGTTGAGTTATTGCATTCAGGGGAGCTGCAACAAATTTGGGACTCCTCATATTTGGAACTGTTTGCCTGAAAGTCATTACAACTTGGACTATTAAAAGTGACTTTAGGGCTGCTGATGAGCCAGGCCCTGATCTTGGGCTGTCAGTGGAACTTTAAGATTGTTATTAGAACTGACTTTTTTGAGCTTTTGCAAACCTCAGAAATGAAACAGTTTTGAGTTCACCTACAATTTTAACTGTGGTGACTCACAATTCATGTACCCTCTGTCATGTTGGAAGAAAATGTAAATAGTTCTGTTAAGAGATCTCTTTTAGATGTTTGCTAAAGTTTGTAAAGTGCAAATAGTCCCATAGAGAGTTTGCTTTTGGATGTAATTTTATAAGAATTGTAAATATGTATGGTAATATTCATGTTAGAATCATGTTAACCTGTTGATATTCATAAACTATGGTTTGGTGAAGCTAAGAGAGTCTTTAGGCTTGATGCAGTTGCATCAGGAGTTTATTGATTTATTTGATGCATTGACATCAAGAGATTATTGATTTAAAAAAAGGGCTTGGTGCAGCTAAGGCTGTTATAGACATCTTAGACCTATTCACAAAGGACACTCCATCTTGGCCATCCTCTATTTCTTTACTGGGGTGTGTGTCAGCTGTAGAGATTCTGTGTTGTTTCAGGTACTTGCAAGCTCTTAGTAGGGACCTGGGTCAGAGCTGAGTTAAGCTCTGTACTTTCCCCTACAAGAGGCTGGTAGTCAGAGATGGGTAAAGTCCTTCTTGCTAGATGCCAACCTAAGACAGAAAGTGTATCTCCATGATGGGTAAGGCTGATTAGTGAAGAAGGGTGACCTAAGGCAGGCTCAGTCTATCTGAGAGGTCTGAGGGACCCGTTGAAATACTAAGAAGGGGAGCTGTAGAGACCCACAGAGGTTTCCTAGTGAGAACTTACTCAGGGTCCAAGAATCTGAGGTTGCTTTACCCAGCAGGGCTGCATAAGGGGATGATTTGACCACAGACATAGTTACCAGGTGTTTGAAAGGATCTACACTTGGTTCTGTGGTGTGCTTTGATCTAGCAAGGGGGAGGTCTTTTGTCCCACCCCTTGGCATTGTTATAAAAAGCCCTTTTGAAAAGGCAGAAGGAATCATTGGGTTTTGATCCAGGTCCTCCTGAAGCTATCCTGTGTTTCTGTCTTTCTCCTCTTTGCTATCTTTCTATCTAATATTTTCTTAGCCCTCTCTCCTCCTCCTTGGCACCCTTTAAAAGGTAGGAGTTGGCCTCCCACACATAATGACACACTTCCTCCAACAAGGCCATACCCACTCCAACAAAACCACACCTCCTAATAGTGCCATTGCCTATGAGATTATGAGAGTCAATTACATTCAAACTGCCATACTTAGTTATGATAAGCTCTTTAGTAAAACCTAAGTTACAGCTAATCTAGTATATCAGTAAGAAATAAAGTCATGGTGATTAACTAAAATAACTACTACTTTGTGTATTTCTAAGAGAAGGCTTTGAGATCAGTGTATGATTTATGACCAACACCCACTTAAAATTTGACTCTAATCAAAATAAATATTTTGAATTTTAAATACGATGAACAGAACTCTAATCATTTTAGTCATTTTTAAGAACATAAAAAATTTTAGAACACATGCATACATAGAACACTGGCTCAAATACAGAGCCTTCAAAGAGATCCAATAAAGAAGCTAGTGCACACAATACTGTCTGAAGAAGCTGAGTCTTCGAATTAATATCTCTTGGGTTATCATCTAGGTTTGACTTGATATGTGAATTAATCCCAAGTTATCTTCCAGGTTAAGGGTGGCGTATAAAACATGCAGATTTCCACTGTTGAGTCAAAAAACCCACTCAGACGACAAAAGAGATTATGAAATGAAAATGATAAGCTCAGAGGGATGGGAATAATGAAAGTAGATGAACCTGCAAAGCTCCACTGCAGAAGTCATGGGGACAGAGAAACAGAATTCCAAGACAATTGTTTGGAAAATTAAGAGGCAGCCGAATTGTATCATAAAGTCACCAAACAGCTCAATAAAGAATATTAGATACCCAAGAAAATGAGTTAGAGATAAGCCAACAGAGATTTTCTTTCTTTTTTTTTTTTTTTTTTTTGGTTTTTTTGGGACAGGGTTTTTCTGTGTAGCTATGCGCCTTTCCTGGATCTCGCTCTATAGACCAGGCTGGCCTCAAACTCACAAAGATCCTCCTGCCTCTGCCTCCCAAGTGCTGGGATTAAAGGCCTGCGCCACCACCGCCTTGCGAGATTTTTTTAAAAGTTGAAGAAAGGCTGGACTAGGAAAATAGTTCAGTTGATAAAGTGCTTGCCATAAGAACCTGAATTTGGTTCCAGAATCCATGTTAAAGCTAGGCATGGTTCCATGAGGTTATAATTCCAATGCTGGGGAGCTAGAGACAGGCAGGTCCCTGGTTAGCCACACAACCTAGCCTAGCTGGTGAGTTCCAGACCAGTGAAAGACGCTGTCTTAAAAAACAAATAAACAAAAAACAATAACAAAAGAAAAACCTAGAGGAAAAAAAACTCAAGTTGTTCTCTAACATAAACATATGTACATTTAAGAAAGACTTTCTAGAGACTTTCTCTCATTCCATGCAACTGTCTTTCTTGGTTGAGCAAAATACAGAGTATTTTTCCTGGGGGGACACCAGAAAGAATAAAAATTTCAGAGTCTTGTTAGACATTGTGCAGTATGGCCAAACGTTAGAGACCAGCTTGAGTGACATAAGTTGATCCTGTTTCCAAACACACAAAAACCAACCAACCAAACAAAAGCCATTCATTACTTAGGGATCTTTATAGGGACAGGGGAATCCAATGTACGTTTTTATTTGGAGTATCAAGACCTCTGTTTTCTTGTGCTGCATGGCTTCTAAAAGAATAGCAGTCCCACTACCACCTCTTAGGCAGACGTCACTCTAGGGAATTAACCCAGCTGAGACAAAAGCTATAATAAGGACAGCCAGGTGTCCCCTGAGTGAAACCCCCCAGTCAGGACACACTGAGAAAGGAGCACACAGGAAGAACCATGTACTTGTACCGTTTACTTGTACCATAAGTTTGATCCAGAATAATTGATGACTGTCAACATCTGAAGAAACCTGCTAACATACAACATGTAAGCATTCCAAAAGATCAGGAATAAAAGGAATGTGGAAAGCCAGGGCCTATAAAGGAGAGGGAAAATTTAGCGCCAGAGAGAACCATCGCTGTTGGTAGAGAGACGAAAACAATGAAGTTTTGTCAAAGGATGGCATCCTATCAAAGAATATGAACCTAAACATGTCACCCTAAAATAATAGTTTAAAAACTGTTTCCTGACATGAGAACATAATTATAGAAATTTGTATAAGAGATGCAAGATTCAAAGATGGAAGTAAGAACAAGAAGGCATTTTTTTTTTTAAGGAAAAAGGGAGATGATTTAGAATATTGATCCAGGAGTTTCAACATCGGAGAACATTATTTTAGGAAAGAAAGGAAAAAAAGGAAATAAATCACATAGCAAATAGTTCAGGTAAGAAGAGTTGAAGGGCCCATCCATACATGCTCAGCACAGTGCTGATAATGGATAGACATGTATGGTGGATTCCTACCTAAGCGATCCTTGGCTGTATTAGAGAGCAGGCTGAGAAAGGTGTGCAAGTCAGCCAGCAAGTAGCAATTACTCCCCGGTGTCTGCCTCAGTTCCTGTCTCTAGCTTCCTCCTTGAGTTGCTGCCCTGACTTCCCTTCATGATGGACTGTAGATTGTAAGTCAAACAAACCCTTTCCTACCCAGTGTTACTCTTGCTCATGATATTTACCACGGCAACAGAAAGCAAACTAATGTAGAACTATTGAACTTAGTGTCTATGGTAACTTCTATTTAGAACAAAACTTTAAATTGTACAAAAAAAAAAAAAATCACCCATTCAGATTGCTGACAAATGATTTGGGCTAATAGATGTTCAACGTTATATGATAAAATATTTAAGTATAGCAAGTGCCAGATTTGGCCCAATTACAGAGAGAGTAATTTAGCTGAGCTTCTTGAAAAGGAAAGAGAAACGAGAGAGAGAGAGAGAGAGAGAGAGAGAGAGAGAGAGAGAGAGAGAGGGAGAGAGAGAGAGAAACGGGGTGGAGGTGGTATTTCTCTGTTCATCTAGAGCTGGGGAGCCGGGTATTTGTGATTTTTTAATAGTAGCCCAGCTCCACTGGCTGAGCCCTGCCTTTGCTGTGGAAGGAAAAGTTATTCCTCGCTGAGCATTAGCCTCAAAGGGCTGCAGATCCACGCCTGCTGGTTTCAATTAGCGTGCCAGCCCCAATGGCATGTCCGGCAGCCGGTGTTTTATTAGGGCTTGGTCATCTCCTCCTCCGAGCCACGTGAATGGCCTGCGGTTCTACAAGCTTCCCTTGACCTTCCAATCCCTCTGGAGCTGTACGACCGCTGGAAGCTGAAGCCACAGCTGTCTGCCGCTTGACTCCCAAAGCCCAATCTGCTCTGCGATCTTCCCTTGGGACAGAGAGGGAAAGCAAGTTGATAGAAAGAAATGTCTCTCCCTGAAAGGAACTTGTTATAAAGCTCGGGTGTGTTTGAGCGCTGGGATTGAGTGCGTGGCTGCAGCTCAGAGGTGAAAGGTGAGGACCCTGAGGGATTTCCTGCTGCTCTCAGCCAAGGGACCAGTTCTGGGCTAAATAAAGGCAAGTGGCAGTTTATGAATTCAGAGCAGGGCAGGGATATTTAAAAGTCTGGCACATGGGACTCGAGAGGAGTGAGTGGACCTGGAATTTAGCCTAAAGAAGAGAAGGTTGAGGGTGATTTAAAAAGGAACTCTAGAGCAGGAAATGTCATTATGGTAGGAATGAGGACCAGATGTTCTCCGTGTCATCAGAGCACACAGCAGAGAAAGAATGACCTTACAGCTAAGGCGGAACCTTGCGGCAGTTGAACACCGTGATGGGGTGCTCGCAGCGGCTGTGGAATTCTCCATCAGAAAGACCTTTGTCTTCTGTGAGGGTTTGTGTACAGCTTTGCAGAAAGCATACAGGGCTTAAGAAACACTATGGAGGCTCTTTCCTGAGTGCCTACTGTCATAGCAGAGCGTTGCAGGGAGGTAAGCAGGGGCTCTGTGGAAGCCTCAGATACAAATCCAGGACACCTTCAAGTGTATGCATCTGAACGACCGACATAATCTTATCTTCCCTTCCATTCTTTCTAGTTCCCCTGCATGTTTATAAACATATTGATTGCAGTGAGAGGTGAAAGAGACAAGTGATTCAATGAATCACTTCTGTTATGACTTTGCTATCTTCACGTTGGAGACTGGAAGGTTGATTATCTAAAGTTTTGATACCTTAGTTCTCAGAAATGGCCCAAATGGTGTCTTGACACCATTTAAGATATCTAACAAAATGGCAGAAGACAGACTGTTACTTTTAGGTTTAAGGCTTTCTTTTTGCTTACTGAAATGAAATAATAAGTAAGATCTAAATGTATTTTTTTAAATCTTTCATTGCTCTAATAGTACAGACCAGTCTATAAAATACCCATTCACTTTAAGATAGAAAAAAGTCCCCACGGCATCCAGGAATGCCATCTCATAGAAATTTAAACAAACCAACTGAGAATTGCCCACTGCAATTCACTACAGCCTGTTGTTAGTTAGAATGTGCTTCAAATCAACTAACTTAATTAGTAAAATGACCATGATAGAAGGGGTTGATGGCTAATTACCACTGATTATACCACTGCTTATTGATTAATGATCTCAGTTAGTATGATAGTCGTGAATTCTTTTAATCTGTGAATCTTTTAATCAACTAAATTGCATTAAATTCAATAACCTATTCTAATTTAAAGAATTTTTTTATCTTCTATGACAAAGAACTGTTATTCAGAGGGAAGCAAATCCTACAGATGCATAATGAACTGCACAGTGTCAGCTTTGTTTTCCAAATTGTATTCAAACTTTCTTCACTGTTTGGTGTGGTGACTAAACTTTCCCAGGGGGATGACACATCCCCTTGTGGTCATCTTTTATGTGGTTACAGCAACTCAGAACCATTGCACTTACCTATCAAGCAATTTTTAAAAATGCATAAACCAGCAAAATTCTTGAAAGAGAAGGGTTGGAAGCTACTTTATCCGATCTGCTTCTTAAACCCTTTCAGACAAGATTGCAGTGGGCTGTCTCAGAGGGTAGATGCTTCCTCTACTGGTCAGACAAGATGGAGTTTGGCTGTCTCAGAGAGTAGATACTTCATCTACTGGCTAACACTCAGAAAGAGGAATGTGAGGTGGGTATAGAGGATGGGATGCAGCTGATCAGCACCATAGTCTGCCAAAGACCACAGATAGCAATACCTTGTTAGTCACAGCATCAGAAAGAAGCTATACTGCCAAAGTATGTGGCCAGTCCTCAACACCAGAATAAGAAGCAGGACCTTGAGCACTTTAAAAAGGACATGTGAAAATGTTTGTTGCAGAATGGGTTCAAATACTTGATTAAGTGAGTCGACAAATTCCTATTCTTCTGCATACACGTTTATGTGTCCACACACAAACCTCTTTAATTAGGTCACTGGTAATTGGTAGGTAGGGTTGTGATTTGGCACAAGATAGGTAAATCCACAAGCAAACATTTTCAAGCACAAGTGTTATGATAGTAAATTTATTATGATTTAGTTACTATTTGGAGTGAGCTTGGTGTTTAGTGAGAATGCTATTTGTGTTCTATAACATCTGTCTTTTTGTGCTCCCCACTATAAAAGATAAAGTTTATCAAGAAGAGTGTGAGATAGAAAAGTAATATGATTTTAAAAAAAAATGCTTGTGTGTTTGATGATGGATGTAGTGAGAAGGATGGATAGAGTGAATATGAGAAAGGGAAGATGGAGAAGGGATGACCTCAACATTCCTGGCTTGAGACCAGGCTAGATACTGTGTCCCTGACCACTGCCCAAAGTTTGAGAGAAAAGTCAGCATGAGGGAGAAGCAATGGGTTTTGTTTACACTGTTCAGTTTCAGATGATAACATGTCTTCCCTACACAAACATTATCTTAGGAAGTCCAAAGTTTGGACTGAAACACAGGCATAAGGCAAACACGTAGGCCAGAAAGATGATCGATGAGAGCATAAGATTGGAGTAGGAGCTTCCCCACGCTGTGTTTCTAACCTGGGCTTTCTGTAGGTCTAACATGAGCAGTCTGGGCAACAGTCATTAGCAAACAGTTGAAAAAATAAGGCAGAAGGGAGAGAGATGGAACAGGCAATGAAACCTTATTTTTGTAATACTCTGTAGTGTATATTTCTGAGACTCTCCATATACACTTTGGCTCAGTTATTTTGTGAAAGAAAAGCAGACATAGCTACATGCTATCAGGAAAGATAACATGCTGCAAATCAGTAAAGACACACAAGAAAATTAAGAAGTTATTGTGTCTCCTCTATAAACACCATGGGGAACACGTCTGGAAAAGATAGTTTCCTGTAAATTATTCAGAAATCTCTATTGTGATCGACACATGAATTGGGCACTAGTTCATAGGCTTGCAAAACACCTAGATGATTGCTTCAAATTGTTTTTTTAAGAACTGTGGCTAAAAATAGAAGCAGAATTACTCACAAATTTTTATCAAATGTGTGATTCTTATCAAAAGTTTCCACTGACTTCACCTCAATTCAAGAAGAAAATAATTCCACGACAAGTTTGATTCTCTAAAGACAATACACAGAGTGGGTTATTTAATGTTTCCTGTTCTTTTAAACCATTCTGATTTGCTTTCTGCGTCTCCCTGACAGGTGTAACTGTGTAGTCTTCTCATTTTATTTGGACAATTTCATTTGAAAACTTTCAATCATTTATCACATTTTGAAATGTTTTAGCTACTTTTAAATAAATAGAACCAGAAAAATTCCATTATAAAAAGTGAAACATTGTGAACCTGTTCCTTGAATAGAATTTAAAATTTTTTGATCATGTCTTCCCCAGCTTTTCAGCCATTTGACAAATTCAGGAGTGAATGTTCGGCTGGCCAGACTTGTTACATTCTGATAGGAACCACGTGCTTCTCAATAGTTTCAGAGACTTCTGAGCCTAAAATAAGTTAAAGCTAGATTTTTGTGAGGTTCTGTTTTTCTTGGCTCTGAAATGCAAATTATATTTACATCTGAAGATTTGCTTGGGTGTGTTCCGTGGTGTTAGAATATTTGCACTATGGAACCAGGGAAAGGAAACCATACAGCCAATTATATATTTTACAAATGCCTGGAGAACTTTAAGATATTTCAAGTTGGCATTTGTATTTTCCCCATGATTCATGGGTAATTCATCAGTGACCTCTTTTGCTGACACCCCCTCTAAGGGGCAAAACCATGATAAGGATTTGTGTCTGAGATTGAAGGGTCGTTGGGGAAATTAAGAGTCACCCCCTGATTATCTGGGATTGATTACCTCTCATGTGTAGAAGCAAAGAGGGACACAAAGTACCTGTGAACTTCAGAAGTTGCTACAAATAATAAAAAGTCAACATCTTGGAAGACATTCCCCACCCGAACTCAAAGTAAACATTGGGTATTATGTGAACTCACCATCAGCTCTGACAATTTCCCTAGCTGAGGGCGGGAATAGGGCTCCTCTGTGTTCCTTGCAGTGTGAGAGTACCCCACTGATGTGAGTCTTAGCTTCATCCCATTCTTTAAGCTTCTTCTTCAAAGAGGCAAAAGATTCAGTGCTCTCAATGAGTTCGGAAGAAGTTAGAATAGCCCTGTTCTTCAGCCATCCTCTTTCTTTCTAGGAGGGCAGCTGGGGTGGGTGGGGGATGGGGCCTCCTTCACTAAGTGTGCTTGGGTGGGCCCATGTAGCTCTGATGACAGGAACCAAGAATTCCACTTGACCACATAGGTAGTCCAAATCAGCCTTATGAGGGTTTATTCAGCTTTCCAGTGATCATAGTCTTTTGTCTTACTTCTCCAATTATTTATAAGCAAAACTAAGCAGGGGGGTAAGGGATTTCAATCTGTCAAAGACCAGTTGCCTAGCAAGTGTGAAAGCTTGGTCTTGACATGTAGCACCAAAATAAACAAATAAACCTAGCAAAGTAAAGAGGGATCATTTCTCCAGTCGCCTAAGTCCTTACCTCTGGCCTTCTAGCCAGCAGCTTCTCATTCATGCTTTTCATACTACAAACATCAACGAAGCCTCTGGTGCATGCTGACTGCTGTGTGAGGTGCTGCTGTTTTGCAGTGGGTGAGCTCAAACACATCTAAAATGCAACCCCAGATTCCATCTACCCAAAGGGTCAGCACCAAGTCAGGCAAAGCCAACACATTGGCTGTGAATCTGGGAGAATTTGTATGAGGAGAATGAAGCCAAGCACCCAGTTTTGGTCAACTGAGCTCCTATTCTAATAAAGGACAGTGGATAAAGCCATTAAAGTGAACTTGCTCTGATGGAACTGCATGGGCCATTATTGATAAAAGAATCTATTTGAAACTTTCTTTGAGAAAAATGTGAGTTGTTTGTATACTTTGAGATATGTAGAATACTTCATTTGTTTCTGAACAATGGGTATGGCCAAAATAAATATGATTTTCCTTGAATCCACTTGACTCCTTTTACGCTCATTGCAGTTAGAGAGTGTATATGGTGATGTGATTGAGGATGGTCCCATGGGCTCATGTGTTTGAATACTTGGAACTGTTTAGAAAGGATTAGAAGGTATGGTCTTGTTGAAAGAGGTGTGTCACTGGGAGAGGGCTTTGAGGTTCTAAAAGACTCTAGTGTTCTCCCTCTCTGCCCCTTACATTCAGATCAAGATGTGAGCTATCAGTTATTTCTGCCACTATGCATTGGCTCCACCATCATGGATCTAACTCTCAGAAACTGTAAGCCCAAATGAATGCTTTCTCTTGTAAGTTGTCTTGGTTATGGTGTTTGAATACAGCAGTAGGAAACTTAACAAATACAGATTGTGAGCTCCTTCCTCCTCCATCTTCCTTCTTGCCTTGATAGTTTCCAGTAATAACAGTTGACACTGGCTTTATTGCACTGGTTTCTCAACCCTGTCCCCATGTAATTAATAATGAATCTGTATTTTCTTATGACTTCATGTCCAAAACCTGCTGCTTGTACCTTTCACTGGCCACAAAATAATTTTTCCTTAAACCGAAATAATAATTTAGAGGGTAAACTGAAAATAGACTAGATGGATTCTGAGGCACTCTCACCCTTGGACCCAGCGTTACATAGAAAGGATATGTTTTGACTATATGCTGCTCACTCAGCCTGGGACATGCATTGGAATATTTCCTTCCACCTGGAATCCACACCATTACATTGCCTACAGACCAGTCTATTCCAAATTCCTCTTTTATTTCCAGTCTAATGCCAGGCCCAGGTCTACTAGGCCTACATAGGTCACCTCTGATAAGCTGTGTAATATCTGTGTGTCAGAATAGATGTTTGCTTTCTCAAATATATTCTGTTCCAAGAAATATAATGCTTTTTATTATTTTTTGAATAGTCAATATATGGACCATTCATGGAGCATGCCAAAATAGTTTAAAAATGACACTATGGAAAATCATTAACCAAGCACTCTGCAGCTCTTAAACATTCAAATGCAGTTTCAAGCACTCTCAGAAAAACAATCTTTATCTGTTTCTGACTGTGACTTATTTTGACTCTGCTAGGAAACTTTCAGGGTGGAAATTTCCTGAGCTGACAGCAGGTCATGCTGAATTAAAGCCATCACCCTTGGGGGGAGACAGGAGTTAAGGAATGTAACTGGATTTATTTCTCATTAGTTATATATCCAAAAAAGTATTGAGGAGTACCATTACCATTCTTATTTCTGAGTTTTAGAGACAATGGATCAGTTTTTCCATTCAGTTTCTCCTAGCAGGGTATCCAAATAGATACCCAAAGTGAACCTCCAACTCACAGCAGATTTTCCAGTTTTCTTTTTCCAAGAGAAGAGCTTTATCTTTTCCTTTTAGTTATTTATTTTTCCAAATTCATATTGTCTTTTCCATGACACAATGTCTGGATACTGAAGGCAGGTATACTGCAACATATGAATGGATCTCGAACATTTCAGCCTGGCTAAGTGGCGTGCAGGATTTCTCTGGAAAGGGTGATGAATGCAGGCTGACTCAGCCCATCTGGGCTGCCCCTTCATCTCCCAACTCATCCTTAGGAAAGCTGAGCTTTTCCCTCACTGCAGAATATCTTTTATATGTTGTTCATATTAATGGACATCCAAATAGCTGAAAATTTGACATGGATGGATGACAGCTCATTTGATTGCATGCTTGGGATGAGGCCAGTAACTGAAGGTAAAGGGAACACTGCTTATTTATTTCTTTAAAGTTATTTGTGTGTGTGAGAGAGAGGGGGGAGGGGGAGACACACGCATGCACGTGTGCGCACACACACACACACACACACACACACACCACACACACACAGAGAGAGAGAGAGAGAGAGAGAGAGAGAGAGAGAGAGAGAGAGAGAGAGAGAGAGAGAATCCACAGAGCTCAGAATATGTGAGTTATCTAGTGGGGTTGCTGGGATCTAAACTTTAATTTTTTGAATGAGGAGCAAGTCCTTTTTAACTACTTTTTAACCCATCTCTGCAACCTCAAAACTGGATTTTTTTTTTATGAGTTTTATTCTTTCAACTTCTAGAGAGGGAAGAACTCTCCTAGGTTCCATCCCTGGTATGATCTTTCATGGGTTTTCTTTCTTGTTTCTTCTTTGAACATTTTTTGCTCCCTAAGTTTGAGGCAATGCTGTGTCAGCTATGGCAGCTATGATACTGCATGACCAGCCCCTCAGAAGTTCAGTACAGGGATACAGCACTGAGTAAAAACAATGAAGTCTTGTCCTCATGAGCCTTACATTCCAGGAAAGGAAACAGACCATGAACTCAGAAACATTTTCAGATATTTGAAAAGTCCTATCTGAAAATAAGCATCTTTAACATTGTTTTTTTTATATTGTGCTGTTTTGTGTCCCTGTCCCAATCTCAACTCCATCACTTTTTATTTCCTTTTATTTCTATCTTTAGATTGAGATATTAAGTCATGGCATAGATAATAGAGCAAAGAATACAAAGAAATAAGTACTAGTTTCATCCTTGGCTTGCCTGATTATCAGATATTTGACCTCAAACTCCTTAGCCACGTTGACCTTCAATTCTGCAGTTTGGATGTTGACTGTCTCTGAAAAGTCTATGTGTTAAAGGCTTGGCAACCTCAATGACTAGATTGAGAGTTGCCATGGATCTTAAGAGGTGAGGCTTCATAGAGACCTGTAGGTCACTGGTACCATGCCCACAAAGGATATGGTGTGATCTCTGCCTTTATCTCCATCCTTCTGAGCTTGGGACATGACCATCTACTCAAAAATGAACTCCCAGCATGATGTTCTAACATCATGTACAAAAAATTGAGATTACACAATTCTTGAGCTTGAACTTAAGGTAATTTGGTTCAAGTAACATGAACTTAACTAATATAATGTTCTTATTCATAAGACATGGTGGTGGCAGCGATACAAGGAGGAAATGATACATGAGATATTTGTGTTTGCTAATAATTCTGTATCTGCAGTCAGTGCTCTCAGTTCTCATACCCCTCCACAGACTCATTCTTCCCTTCTGGTTCTTTCTGTTTGCCAGTGGCAGACCCTCAAGGAATGCATGTGGATATCTATGTCAGCCTAGCCAACAGAAATACTGGAAAAAAGAGTGAAGGACACCATAAAAGAAAATCTATAATATTTCTTTCCTTTTGTATCCCATACTCTGCAGGTGTATTTAGCACTAGCCACATCCTTTCAAAACCAAATCTTCTGCCAACTGGCCTGTTTTTCATAGCTCTAGCTTTCTCTATGGTCCCTCTGACTCAAAGAGCCATTTTTGAGCTTTTGGTCCTAGGAGTGATATAATTTCCCATCTGTGGAAATACACTCAGAAGTCATTTTTCTTTAAAATCTCTTAATAAGCCAAGAGGAGAAGTTCTACTTCCCACAGGAATTCTGAATTGCATGGTACCTGATGGCTGAAGTAGTAACATGGAATGGAAGTCACTTGATGAGTTCATGGTCTTCTTGGAGAAACATGATACTCTTGCATCATGTCTTCAGTATTTTTGCTAGTGCCAGAGTAGAATGGAGGGTCAGATATCAAACGGCTTTGTATTTTGTTGTTTTTCTTACAGTTGTTGTTGTTGTTTTACAATGTAGTAATTTAAAAGATTATAGGATTGGCTAACTGTTTATGACTAGGCTGAGGAGCTTCCAGAAAAGATAAAGTATAAAAAAAGAGACGTATATTTAAAACTCAAAGCTCTAGTGAAAAACATGAAAGTTCTTGAGAGATTCTTTGTGTCTGGTAACTACTAGGCAGAGATGGTTGAATACTGGACCACTACGCCATTGTATAAGTGGCACAACTGATACATTTTAAGCAAACAAGATGAAGAAGGCTTTGCTTGAAAAACTGAACGGTAAGAATGGAGATGAGGATAATCGGATTTGAAGGTGTGAATTTGAATTCCCAAATCATCCCAAGATCAACATGTATGAAGAAACAGGCTCTCTTCCCCTGTTTTATAAACAATCTTTCTATGCTAAATAACATTTAAATTACCTCATTTAGGCTTTACAAAGAGATGCAAGTTCTCAAGACCCATCATACTCTCTGTCATTGCCTCAATACTCATAATTAGAAGCTGCATCCCAGCATCCCTCAGGTAGAGAACTGCCAAACCTAGTTCCAGAAGATACAAAGTACATGTCATGGGATCCAACAGATCTGTTAAAGTACATGATTGGGAACCTAGTGCGCCATGTGAGGGTATTGTCCAAAGAGTGTTATATTCATTAAAGTAACTGAGATGCCGGGGTTAATTAGGTCAACTTTTTCAAATGGATATACTTCCCAGCAGTTTGAATTTAGGTCCAAGCAACCTTCAGTACCTTTAAAGTTTTCCCTATTATTGGCCACTGAAGTCTGGATCTAACGAAAATGACTATTTCATAATGTCACAATACTAGAGCTTCTTTACTCCAATGTTAAGAAGGGGACCCAAAGATTTAGAGAACTGAGTGTCTTGAAGTAGATTTACTACAGAGAGTCTACATACTGTCCTTCTATACCCATGAGCAAATATGGAAAAGGAAAATACCATGTGTAGTGTTGAATCTTAAAGGGAAAGGTGTAGTTGTCCTAATCAGCCACAGAGATGGAGTGACCATCAGCATTCAGATCTGTAGAAATCTGTGCCTGTGGCTAATTAATAACAAGTTCTCTGGAATACAGTAGAAAGTGGATGAGTGGCCAACAGGTGAAACTTGATCTCAATAGTAGGGAAAGTGTATGTCACAAAAGCAGGAATCTCATTTGAATCTCCAAGGACAGGATTTATGACTAATAACTTCCCATTCAGTTTCCAGTCAGCCTCTGGGAAGAAGCTTAAAAGACAATAGAGAAAGACTGTGAGTTACCAAATCCTCACCTACTTGTAGTGGCCCTTCCAGGAGCCACATCTTGACTTGTGCAAACTAATACAGCCTCAGCTATAAAAACAGCAACTCTTCACCAGGGCCACACCGAACATTTAAACCAATTTGGGTTGGTGGGACTACGATATGAAGCCTTGCACATAGAAGAAAATACAAAGAAGTCTGATTTACAGCAGGTGTCTCTTGTATGAAAAGCAACTCTCAGGGGCAGCCTGGTTACTGTGAAGATAGCTAATGCTGAAAGGGGAGATTGCTTTTTTCAACTCATCGCTGTGTTTCTGACTAAGATACCCATGACAAGAGACAGACGAGAGTAGAAAAGGAACAACATTTATTCAATGTAACTTTTATACATTATGGGACCTTTAGAATAAAGACCTAAAAAAATCTGTGTCCCCTCACCCTCCATCTTCATATTGCTCCCCCTTCAGGGCAGAAGGATGGAGGGAAGTCAGGACTGTTCACTTACCCGCACCGTCTTTCCAAAGCCAAGGTGCATTCTGAATCCCATTACTAAAAATCTAGCCATAGATGTTCTAGTAGAGACCACATGGCTCACTCTCCTTTTTGGCTAGGTGTCCTTTCCCAGAATCCTGTGAACATATGCAACAACCCTGCTACCACCAGACTTAGGAGGATTACACACCAAACCACTATAGATCTGAATCACTGGACAGAGGTTTCATGAGAAGCTATATGTATGTGTGTAAGGGTAGATGTACAGAGAGATGGAGAGACTTCATAACACAATTTAAGCCACTGTATTTGGGGGTCTATTTTTTTCCTGCTAACCCTTCTCTTACCTAATACATTATGAAAACGGAATGCTCCCACACAGACCAATTTCTTCCCCTTACTGTTACTGGGATAAATTCTTCATTAGCCCTTCAACTCAACCAATATTAACCAAAAGTGTAATGTCATTTTTCATCTACTAGTTTCAAGGAAAAAATAAATATTTTGATGTTTGCTACAAGTAAGAATGTAGAAATTAGAGCTTTTTATTGTTGGTGTTAAAGTATAACACTTTGAAGGATATTTTGGCAAAATCAATCAAAATTAGAAAATTCAATCTGAGATCTGCAGTCACACTTCAAGGGCGCAAGAGTAGTTGCACACAAAGTTGTGTTTATAAGAACACTCTCGACAGTATTGCCTGACTAGTGAACAGCTGGTAAAGACTTAGAGCAGTCAATAGGAAGAGAATGCAACTAATGTATGTCATGTTTAAAGCATAGGCTGAGCTAGGTCACGTGAAAGGCAGGTTGTAAAGTGGTATATGTTAATTAAGTAGCTTCATGTTTATGTACATGCCTGGCATGAATCTCCCTGTCTCTTCTGCTCTCTCTCTCTTTCTGTTTCTCTTCCCACCACATCTCCCACAACCACACTAAAGATATAAATGGATTCAATAATATAATCAACATATAAATTTTAGACTAAAAAACAGTAAATTTCTTAACATATATTGCAATTTTTCATTTTAAACGTTTGTATATAAACACATAAAAGAGTTTATATATTTGTATAGTAGTTTAATATTCAAAACCAGCAAAATATAAATGTATTTTATATATTTATAATAAAATATAATATAATATTTATATATTATAATATAAATTATTATATAAATATAAAATAATTTAAACCAATTAGTTCTTTGGTTATTCTTTGGGAAAATATTCTAAGTTTAGTAAGACATTTTTCTTTTTAAAAGAAAATTTATCATAATACCTGAAGTATTTTATACTTTGAAGGGCAAATATTTTTTTAGTATCTAATGTATCATCAAATTTCCAAAAATAGATGATTTTTTTCAGTATAAGGTGTTAATTCATGATTAAATAACATTTCCTATTTTAAAGAAATTATAAATGGATACCTAGATTATATGATAAATCATCTTGAATAAATGCCTGGTTCAGTGTTAATTCAGTTAACATTAGGAATAAGATAATCCAAGAAGAAATATATTAATGTTCATTGTAAGTGTTCTAAAAGTCTTGACAGTAACACCATCAAATACTCATTGACCACTCTTCCTGCCCCAAAGAAAATTCCCGCCCCCCCCCCCCAGATAAACAGTGCTAAAAAAATAATTTATTCCTGCAGGTATTGTTTCTGTTAAAGAAACCCACCTATGGTTCCCAACAGAGGAATTAATCCTAGTGTGGACATTTCTGCAATTGCTTTTCCCTACGTCTCTCTCTAGGCCCCTTAGCCCTTTAAATGCTTAAGGAAGCCACAGAAGTCTAAGAATTCCCCTTCTCTTGTTCCTGTTGACATCAAGGGTTACATCCAAACTGGAGGGCTTCATCTCCACAGACTTATCGGGGAATATGAGTGCATATTAGATTTTCTCCTTCCTCCTTGTTTCACAGATGGTACACATTTTGAATCAGTGTTGTTCTTCTTCACGGGATGATTAAGTTTTTTCTTTCATACTTCTTCCTTCTACTCTCAGTTTGGATGGGAGGCATTCCCATGGGAGTGCCCTTGGCTTTGAAGTTAACTTTCCGAGCCTATTTCCTTTTTCTTCTGTGAAGAAGAGTGGAAGGGCCTGCTTCTCCAGTTTGATTTATGCAAATAAACAATATTTGTTTTGAATTTATTTTAACCTTCTGGGATTCATCACAGCCCTTGTGATTAGTACCTGTTTGTGATTGCGCTTTTGCTTCTCTTCTATACAAATGATTACAAAAAGCAGTGGTTTGCAGAATGTGGTCTTTGAGAAGTTGCAATGGTGTCACTCCGGAACCAGTTAGAGGCTGAAGCATGCCGCTCCATCTCAGACCTGGAACAGAAACCTGGGCTGTGGGACATACCCTCCTGCTCTGTAGCAAGCTCTACAGTTCCAATGCAGGCCAAAGTTCCAGAGTTCTACCCCCAGAAACAAGCAATGTGAAAAGTGACTTCCTACTGGAATATGTAGATTTCAAGGAGAACTTTGCAATTTGTCCTCAAAATTTGACATTGAGCTGGATTCCACAGATGGGGTGAGTTCATCTTAAAAAAAAATGGGGGAACTCCAAAGTTGAATTGCCATCAGTCAGCTGAGGCTGGGGAGTGTTGAAATGGTCACTGAACTGGCCAGTTCTCCTCTCTTCTCTGGTATGACAGGACATTCATGGAAATTCACAAGTTGATTAGAAAGTCATCCAATAATCTGAACTTTAAGTTTAATTCATGGTGTAAAAGGAAGTTAAAGGAGCCTAGTATGCCTGCTGATGTTGTGCCCAAGTCAAGGGCTCTCCTCCGGACCCTAACAGGATGAGTCTTTCCTGGTGCCTACAGTGTAGTCCTGGACCATTACATATGCTGATCTTTCCTACTGGGAATCATAAATGTGAAATTGTGCATCAAGAACTGTGTGTGTGTTCTAAAGACTAATAGATGGGTAAGCATGCTAGTGCATGCCTGTATGTCTAGCACTCAGGCAGAGAGGAAGAGAACTGATCTGAGTTTGAGGGCAGCCTGGTCTGTATGTCAATTTCCAGGCCATCCAGGACTCTATAGTCAGAAACAATAGACAGATGATAGAAGACAGACAGACAGACAGACAGACAGATAGATAGATGGATAGATAGATAGAAAGAATAGATAATAGATAGATAGATAGATAGATAGAAAGATAGAGAAAGAGAGAGAGAGATGATAGATAGATAGATACTAGATACTATAAAATAACATCTTTAGACTTCTACCCCTTTTACCTTTTCACCTCAGTTTGTGAATTCTAGTTTTATTCAACCTTCTACTATGCTAGATAGCTCTTGAAAATCTACCTTTCCATGGACTAAAGGTAAAAGGTGATACCTCATTTCTGTTCTATTTTGTTTTTCTTTTCTTTTTTTTTTACTTGAGGGTGTCTCCCTTTCCACTGTTGGTGCTGCTCAGCTGTGCGGTCATGGGCTGCCAACTTGACAAGTGTTTTAAACATGTGGTGGCTGATGTAAAATGATCTTTCTGGGAGGGCTTTGAAATCCATACTTCATAGTTGGGTTTAGAAAGAGCAATTAAGTCACCTGCCCACTGTGTCCCACACAGAGTAAAATTTGGAAAATAAAATACTAGTTATACCACACAACAAATGAAAATAAAAATAAAATGGTGCCCATAGCTTATGTTCTCACAGTTCTACAACTCAAGAAATATGAACTAGAAAAATATCAATGGGTTGTTGTTAATGTTAATCATGATCACCAAGTTCTTGCTACTGACAGATGATCTTAATGATCCTGTAGATGCTGTCCTGGTTACTTTTGTATCACTGAGGCCAAATATGTGATTAAAAAAAAAAACTTGTGGGAGGAAATTTTGTTTTATTTTAGTTTCAGAGGGATTTTTAGTTCATTTTCACAGGGCAGACATGGCAGGGGGACGTGGTTATGTCTGTGGTAGCAGGGACCAGTGACAGAGCTGTGTATTTAGTGGCAGATCAAGGAACAGGGAAAATTCAAGGTGCAGCCCTGAGCCGCTCCTGCCAACTCCCAGGCCATGCCTTCTCAAGGAGGTTCCACATCCTCCAAAAGAGTACCAACTTGGTGTTACACGCCTGTGTTTGCCCGTGAGGACAGAACACATGTCTGTTCCTGTCATTGCTCTAGCCGCCACACTTGCAAATGTGCCTGGCACAGTGGAGTTCTCAAAAAGCATACCCCACCCCACCCTGTCTGTGTGTCTGTGTATTTGTTATTTGTGTGCTCTTGCATTTGAAGGTCAGAGGACAGCTTCCGGCATTGTTCATCACCTTGGTGATTTAGACAGGATCTCTCCAAATATGCCAAGCTGACTGGCTAGGGAGCCCCAGGGATGTACCTGTCTGTTTCCCCAATTTCAGAATTACAAGCACACACAACTATGTTGGGGAATATGATTTTAAGGTGTGTTCCTTTTGTTTATGTTGCACTTGTTTAACTCTGTGAAGCTGTGTTACTGTCTCTGTCTAAAACACCTGATGGTCTAATAAAGAGCTGAATGGCCAATAGCAAGGCAGGAGAAAGGATAGGTGGGGCTGGCAGGCAGAGAAAATACATAGGAGCAGACATCTGGGAGGAAAGGAAGAAGGAACAAGGGAGAATGAGAGGAGGATTTCAGGGGCAAGCCACCCAGCTACATAGCCAGACACGGAATGAGAAGGAAAGAAGAGATATATAGGAATAGAGACAGATAAAAGCCCTGAGGCCCAAGATAGATGGGATATTTAAGAAAAGCTGGATAGCAACAAGCCAAGCTAAGGCTGGGCATTTATAATTAAGAACAAGCCTCTGTGTGTGATTTATTTGGGAGCTGAGTGGCAGGCCCCTCTAAAAGTCTAAAAACAACCAATAACACAACTATCCCCAGTTTTTTTTTCAAGAGTTATTCTAGGGATCAAAATCAGGTCCTCTTGCCTGAAAGGTGAGCACTTTATAAACTGATAAACTGGCCTCTCAATAAACATTTCTTAAATGAACACACACTAGTGTTGATGATACGTTTTACCACTTGAACTATCTTTGGAAAGACAGACGGAGAGCGAGAGAGCAGACAGTTTTTTCCAGCAGCTGTGGCTTTATTGGTCCCACTGAGCACAATCAACGAGACAGTGCTGGTGATGAGCCCATTTCCACCGAACATAAAAAAGCACTTGTCACTGGTACATAGTCATGTTATAAGTAAATTTAAAAGTCCAGAAAAATCCTTAATAATACTCATAGAAATAATTTGAGAGAATAAACAGTGAAAATTCCCAATAAGAAGGATATATTGCACATTTTAATATTTAAAAATAGAAAATGTTGTACAGTCCTTGACACTTAAAAATTCTTCTCCATTCTGTGCTAATTCTAGAGAGTTTATAGAAGTATAAAATTGAAATCACAACATACTATAAAATACGTGAGAGAATTATTTTTAAATTTTAAAGCAGGAAAAAATGGAACCAAATTCAGAGCTTGAAATAATTATATAGGAACTTTAAGAATGTTTCTATAAATAGATTTAGAAACTTCTAGAGAAAGCACACCATCTATCTTCTCACATATTACAAAATATTGACAGCAATAACTAACAGTGCTTTTCAACACTTAAGTATGACTTATTTCTCTTTCTTCTTAAACTATAAATTGCTATGGTGTTTGACATTGGATAAATACCTTCTGAGTCCATAAATTAATGACTAAATGTCAGGAAATCAATATAGGAAAATACTGGAATATTTTGAAAATTTTTCTCTGGTTGGAAAGGTTTATTTTTACCTTTAATTGTAAACAATTGACAAACTGCTTTATGGCATCGGGAATAACATCTAACTCCTTCACTGAGCTATATCTCTGGTCCAAAGTTATTTTTATGTGAAATTTGGTGTTACTCAGTGACATACACATGAATTTTTAAATAGCCTGACTTCCTAACAGCTTCTAAAGAATAGATGTGTCATTTTTCCTCCTTTTATGGTTTTCTAAGCTGGTTTTTCTTATAGTTAAATATTCCCATTGGACCTGTGTTCATGATTCATCTCAGTGCCATGACAAAATGCAGTATAGAGAAACTCAAGAGCAGGGTTTCCTTTGGCTCACAGTTAAAGGGTACACTCCATAGTCATAGCGAAGGTGGCAGCGGGAGCTTGGGCCAGATGGTCACAGTGCTCTGCAGGAAGCAGAGATGTGGTGAATGCTTATGCTCACCTCATTTTCTCTGTTTTATTTTGTCTAGGACTCCAGACCATAGAGTGATACTTCCTATATTTCCAACTGATCTTCCTACCACCATGTAATCTAATCTACATAATCCTTCACAGATATCCCTATCGATTAGTTTCCATAGTGATTCTTAATCCCATCAAGTTGACAATCAGTATTAACCACTGAGCAACCTAAGTACTGTGAATGGCCACAGCATTCATTTCAAGAAAGCGAATACTTTTTACACATTGAACATACTAAATACTTTCTTAGTTTCATATGTAGAGCATTAGTTTAAAGTATAAGAAGCAAGTCCAGAAAACAGTGCTACTCATGTGACTTTAGAGGCAAGCTATCCTCCCTGTGTTATCCATCATGCTTGCTTATGGTGTTTTAAGCTTAATTTCTCATTCTCACAAATGCAAGTTTGTACATCTTCACAAATGTACTCATTGTTCTGATCACCAATTGCATGACGCCATGCCAGCTTGCTACATAGCCTGGAGCAAAGGTTTCAACTTCTTTCCAGATGTGTTTCAACACCATGGTGGTTCATTTGTGATGCTTGCTATACACCCCACTGAAAGTGCTCGTGTAATCAGTACTTAATCAATACAACAGCCTAGGAAAAGGCCGATAGAGGATTCCCTTTCCATCATCTCCACTTCTTTTCCAGAATAAGTATTGTCACTGCCAAAAGGAAATAATTACAGTTGGTTCAACTGGCAGCATTCTGACCCAAAGGTATAAAAACCTGCTACTCACAGGGCACTGTAATGGGTAGAAGTTTGACTATAGACCCTGCTTGCTTGTGATGAGAGAGAAAATGGGAAATGATCAAATCAGAGCACTGGAATAGAACCTTATTCCCCATAAAGATATATGATTAATATTTGTCAATCAAAAATAAAATTGCAGGGCCAGTAAGATAGCTCAGTCAGTAAAGGCACTTGCCACCAAACCTGATGACCTGAGTTCAATCCCCAAAATTCCCACAAGATGTCCTTTTACTTCTACACCTGTGCTGTGCCATGTAGTTCTCTCTCTCTCTCTCTCTCTCTCCTTTCCTCTCCTCCTTCTTTCTTATCATAAAAATAAAATGACAAAAAAAGAAAGACAATAGGTGAGAAAGAGGCCTATATATTCTCCCATTGCCCTTAGCCAAATGGTAATTTGAATATTCACTCTAATGTAGCTATAGTTTTCCTGCTGGGCCCACAGTCAGGACAAATCTCTGCCACCCGCCAGTCT
>CABHPH010138364.1:0-46548 GCA_902168325.1 Peromyscus nudipes
ACACACACACACACACACACACACACACACACACACACACACACACAGACAACAGGGAGCTCTTTCACACATATGCTTTCACTCTCTCCTGGTCTCTCTATGCCACAGGAGGGCACAGTGTGTAGGCTACCCAGGGCAAGTCAGAGAGCCCTCACTGGAATTCAACCACGCTAGCACCTCACCTAGTAGTTCTCATCTCCAGAACTGTGAGAAATGTTTTTTCTCTTTAAACTGCCTTATCTATGAGGCTTTATTATGATAGTCTATGCTGACTAATACAGAACTAATTTAGTAAAGCATAAACATGTTATTTATAAGCAAATGCATGTAACAATGAGCTTGTGTCTATGGCATTTGGTTTCAATCCATGACTGGGTTCTGACTGTCTGATTATTAATCTCTGACTACATGACCTTCATATGCTCTCACAGGGTGATGCATTTTTTTTTTCATGGTGACAACCGATGAAGCATTCTAAATGTTGGTGACTCAGGAAGGCTCACTAATAATGTGTGTGTTGTACCCCATCCGTCTTATGTATTAGAACACATTGTGCCTCCCAGAACTGAAATTGTGTCTTCATAAAAAGCTACATTATCTTATTCTCTCCTTCCAAAAGGGTCATGTGGCTCTACTTTAAGGACTGTAGTCAAATGACAGTATGAATGTGACTGTATTCTTCACTACCAAGTGGACTCAGCCCCAAGGACAGGCATCAACATCTGGCAGGATAGAGACACTTAGATGAAGTGGAACCATGGGTCAGAGAGAGAACCTGAGGAATCAATGCACAAGAAGAGCCTCCTCCTTTTCCTTGCCTGAATCTACACAACTACTTCTCTGAGTCTTTCTCCATCCTTAGGATGAAGAGTCTTTCTCCACCCCTAGGAGCCCGAGTCCGAGTCAGCCACATACATGTACACATTCAGTACTAAAATTCAATATACTTAGCCTTGGAAAACTCTAATGTAGAAAATCATATATGACCTGCTTGGATGCAATTTTTTACCCTCTTCCTCAACTTTACTTACTTCTCTCCTTCTGGTAAGGTACTTAGAGGAGGACCCAGTGGTTAAGGATGAGCAGTTCTTTACTCACTCCATCGTAGTGTGGGGCCCCTAGAACCCAGGCTCCAGTCAATTCCATGTGTAAGACTCCGCAGGTAGCAGGGAGAGAGTCACCACTCTGTCTGAAAGGCTCCAGTGCACAAACTCCTCAATAAAACCACAGGTCAGGATCAGAGCTCATTCCTCCAGTCACCTCTTACTGGTGGAAGAAGAGATCCTTAGTGACCCTGTATCTCATTTCCCCTTCTCCTACGAGCAAAGCCCTAGGAGGGGGTGAAGACCTCTCCCAGGTATGAGTATGACAGGTCGCTAATCCAAGGATGAACATTGTACTGTGCAGATCACTCTACATTCTGGCATAGCAGAAGGATGAAATCTTAAATACCGAAGTACTCATGACATTATACTTCTGTAAGCTTGTGCAAAGAATCTGTCCCGGGCAGTGAGGACACCTGCATTCTTTCATTTGCTCTCTTTTTCAGGGCAGGGGATTAGATTTTAACAGTCAAATTTCAGGATATGTTTACAAAATCCTTTAGCATTTCAAATTGATTTTATTTGACCCCTTTTATGATATAAAACAAGTCTTCATGGGTTAGTTAGTTGTTGTAGCGTAAGATTCTATGTCAAACCCTAATAGCACTTTTATTGTCTCATGGTTTCTGAGGGTCAGGAATCCAAGCACAGTTTAGTTTGCTCTTCTATTTGATGCTTTTCCACAAATCTCTAATCAAAGAACGCAGTGTCATCCGGCAAGGGAAAGACCCATTTTGAAGCTCACTGTACTTCTAAGCAGTGTTGGTTTCCTCATAGCTTGTTGGGCTGAAGTACTCTAGTCCTCAACAGCTGGTGACTAGCATCTGCCCTCAGTTTACCCACAGGTATTTAGAGAGTGCATGGACACTCAACATCAAAGCATGGGGCTGAGGAGGAACAGATCTGCATGTGAGGAGGAAGTCTACATGCTTTGTAATCTAATAACAGTGCCATGTCATCACCCAGGCCATAGGCTGCTGGTTAGAAGAAGGTCCAGCTCTGACGAGATGATGTTGAGGTGTGAACTGAAAGGCAAGTGAATAGGGGAATGTGGTAGAGGTTGTCTATAACATTAATCCTCAGAGAAGACTCAGAAACCGAAGTAAAGTCTTTGGCTCTCTTTGTGACTGTCACCCATGCACATTTTAATTCCTTTCTTTTCTTTTTTGGTCTTGGCTTCTTTAATTAAGCTCAACAAGCAAAATGAAGGTTACTATTACATGCTATGCAGTAAATACTTGTTTAAAATTATATAGGAGTGTAGAGATGTTTTCACTAACTACAGATCTTTCTTTTCAAAAAAACACAATTTTAATGATTGCATTAAAGTCTACAAAATAATTTAGGATTCTTTATTTAAACATTCCACCATTGCACCTATTTTTTTTAAAGTTATTTTTTTCCATCATAAATAGATGATCTGAGCACCTGTTACTTGCATGGTTTTGTTTTGTTTTTAAATGTACTTTTGAGTACTCTGTGGGTTTATTCTCAGAAGTAGTATGTAAATGTTAGGAGAATGCTGAAGACATTTGAGAATATCCCATGAGCTAAAGTAACATTTGTCAGTGGATAAGGAGGTCCTAAAGGAGGGAAGAGGCGGTATCTCAGGAGGCCCGAAGAGAGCGTGACGACAGTGAGAACGAAATGGGTGAGAGGCAGATGTTTAGGCAGATGTCAGCTCGTGCCAGGCTGTCTGACTGCGTGGAAAGAAACAACCACTGGCCTAATGAAGAGAGAGTTACTTGGACACCAACGTTTAAAAGACTAGGAGAAGGATCTGGAGAAAAAGGAATGAATGAAAGGGGTGAGTAGTCTATCCAGGGAAACACTCAAGGCTGACTAGCTACATCCAGTGTCCAGTAACTGGTAATGAAGGAGGACACTTGATCATGGGGATAGGTCAGAAGCCTGGATGTTATGTCAGAACAAGACTATGTAAGGTTAATTTGATCCTGATTAATCCGAGCTGCTAAAATAGTGTTCCTTTATTGTCTTCCAATTACAAAAGGATTGTTTTCATCCTCTATAATTTGGTTTAACCCCTTGATGAGATTTAAATGGAGAGTTGAAAAATGATAGGTTAGGGAGTGGTGTTGATGCTTTTAGCAAGAATTATTTCATCTGATGAGAACAAAGAAGCTATAATGAGAAAAAAATGTTCAGAAGAGTATGAAAATCATCTGAATTAGAAATAGTAGAGAGTTATCTGAATTTTAAAAACAAATTTATATCAATTTCTGTGCATATGTCTAAATTGTTTATCATCGTCTTACTTTGAGGGATGAGAATAAAGCATTAAAATGTGTATGTGGACTTTGTATAAATTGTCATCATGAACCACTTTTCCAAAGAAAACAAAACGTTCTACTAAATGAATTTAAGATTGAGATGGCATGCCTTCTAGATTTTAACTGACACCATGACATAAATCAAAACTAACTTTGCATACGGGTACACACGATCTAGTTAGAATAAAAATTTATTTTTGTTTATTTCTCCTTAATAAGCTGAACATTTGAGATAATAGTAATCAGAATTCTACTTTTCTTAATGCATCTCTGGAGGACAAAATACAGCACCAAGAGAAAAGGTTGCTGCTGCATGTGACAAAGTTAGGAGATGGAGGCCAGCGACCGGGCAGCCGTGTTTAGGGGAGCAAGGTCTGGGATACATGTTCTCATCCAAATCATGGACCAAGGCTGTGAGTTGGGAACTCAAGAGACAGGGCTGGGATGTTGCTGCGCAGAGGCTCAGTGCTGCTCTTCCATGTCTTCTAGTGCGAGGATGGGAGGCGTTGTATACCTGAGCCCTCTCTCCGCAGAGGAAGGTCAGTTCTTGAGAGTATCCTCTCTTGGGCCTTGGATGGGAAAATGATGGACAAGTATTGGATTCCATTTCATTTTTTTGTCATTTGTAAGGGCTGGTCGCAAAGACTGTTCTGACTGCAGAAGTGAACTTGTGAGAAGCAGTTATAAAGCTTAGTGTGACAGAAACTGTGAATGGGCGGAGCAGGAAGAAACAAGCAGAACTCCTATGAAATACTCCCCGTAGAAAGGTCCACCATGCAACAATCGGAATAAGGAACTCAATGTGATAAAGAATACATGCATATACTCTATGCACACATGCTATGCACACACAAACCAGCTTAAGTAAGCTAGCTGGATACTGAAATTAAAAAGTTAAATGATGGGTGAGTTATTATCTAGACATTTGTATATAATCACCTAACAAAACACACAGTATATATTGTATAACGATAACAGCCTCAATTTGTAAATGAATATATCAACTGTAGACAAAATGGTTTCCTGAGACAAAGCCATGTCCTATAATGATTTTCTTTCTAAATATAAATGAATAGAAACCACAGTAAATTAAACCCACAAATTAAATTATAAAGACCAATTAAGATAAGACAAGACAAGCTGCAGGGAAAAAAAACATTTAAGATAAAGGTGAACTTTTTCTTCCCTATTAAGCTGAATCCTTTTGCGTTGAAGGTCCTAATGGCTACCTTAGGAACCATCTATGGGTGACATTTGACTGAAAAGCTCCTAAATATCAGTATAGTTACACTATTCCCATATATTCCATTTGCATCTTCTTCCAGCATGTGGTCTCCTTTGGCAAGTGTTTTCTGTCACAGTGTCATTCCTAGTATCTAACTCCGCACCAGACTATTCAAGAACTTGTCATTAAGTGAACATTTGAGTAAATAAGTTCTGAAGCTGAGGCAGGAGAATTGCCATGAATTCAAGGGTTACACAGTGAGACCCTATATTAAAAGCAAAAGGAGAATGGCCCAGGCATTTTTAGTCTCTGCAGAGGCCTGGAATGTTCTCCCATTCCTCTTACTAAATCCAGCTAAAACCGCACCTTACTGAACCTCTCCTGACTGTCACAGCTCACCGACAGAATGGCAGCTTCTTAGATCATGGCTGTGCTGGAGCTCACAGAGGCCTTGCTGTGTTAACCTGTATGTATGGTTACATGTCTTGGAAAACAGAACAAAGACTGGATCTGAAGAAAACTGGATGCAGCTCATCTGACTGTCCTTTCAGAGTTAAGTGTCATGAGAATAAAACACGATGTCCTAACTTTAAAAAGGAGTGAAAAAGTTCTAAGGTATTTAATACACATTTGTATATTTATACATATTCTTGAACCATTTCATCAAATGAACATCAAATTTCACTCTAGGATCTCTTTTCATTCTTAACTTCTCACTACAGAGAATTCTCAAAGTTTAAAAGATAAACACGAATCATAACTTAATAGCAATTACATTAAATTTTTCCTCATATCTAACCTTGACTCATTCTCACATGGATTTCAGAAATCTGAATAATGCTTCATGCAATTCAGACAGGCACATAAAATAGGTGTCATTATTTCTGTTCTAATGACAGATTTTGAGGTTAGGGTGACTCATGAACAGCTGAGCAGCCAGTCAGTAGAATAAACCAAAATAGCACGGAAACGCCTCCATTTCCACCCCACGCTCAAACCTCGAGTGCACCCTCCACAGGGATATGGAGAGAAGCGTGATGCTTCTGAGCTGGAAGCGCTTCCTGCAAGCTAATGAGCTGGAGCTATCCCTGGTGGCCATCCCGGAGCACAGCTCACTCTCAGACAATCTGGCAAGGAGAGAAGGAAGAGAGAAGTTAGAAAAGCAAGCCGTTCAAAGATGGGCTCCCTTGATTTTAGGAAGGATGTTTCGTTTACCTGGAGTGGAGTCATTTTCAGAACTCTTAGCTGATCTGAATTAATGACCCTGGCCAATGTAACCCTGAAATGAAATCTGGTAAATCAGATGGGTTCACCCCAGCCTGTTTGACTCTGTGAAGGGAACAAAAAACCATTTTATTAGAGAGGGTTCTATTCACACAAGGAAAGAACAGTAAAGTATGCTTCCCTGGCAATATCTACACCTAAACCAATTTCTGAAAATAACTAAATGTGGACTATGGCAGATCCAAGTCTTTGATGGTACAAAGAGATTAACTGAGGACTTCTTCTGGGGCTGAATAATACTCTTAGAATAAGAAACTTAAAGGGAAACTCTCTTAATGCATTAAAAAAATTCTAACAGTCTTCTTATAATACAGATGAAATGGCCTTGAGGAGCGGAATCAACATCTGTAAGTTGTCCCAAAGTTCAGATGCATTTGCCCCTTCATCACCCAGTTCAAACACTAAGAATGTCCAGTGCAAACACCAGTTTCCAGTAACCAAAGCCATCTCACTTTAAATCCCTCCTGTAGCTGGAGGCTGGCATGTCTATCTGGCTTAATAAGACTGCTTTCATGATTCCAACTGGATTCTAAGGATCACCTAAAAACTGTTTTTCTCTCCACTGACTCCCTTTCCTCAGTACGACCACTCACAGCAACCCACACTTCACAAATACAAGAAAAGCGCAGGCAGAAAACCTTCACTCCCTTCCTGTTACTGCCCACTCCATCCCCCATCACTGTGGCAACTGGCTCCTACTCCACACACCACTGATCCAACTCAGTTTTTGTCTGTTGTCTTATTAGTTCCTGACATTTTCTCTAGTATCAATAATTCCACTACTCCATGATTTTAAACCTCTAAAGCTCTTCTGTGGTTTTCAACAAATACCCATTTTCCCTCCTGTTAAAAACAAATTGGAATGAAAGCACTCAAGGCATCAGATGTGAGGAGAGAAGGCTGTGAATAGAGAGACACTTCACTAGCACGACGTAAACCAACCTCATTTAAACTCATGTCGCTGCAGAGAACAGCCTGAGTCTGGTAGAAAGACTTCAGCCACGACAGAAAGATCTTGTGATGAGACTGCTGATAGGCAAGGCTAGAGAAAACTCTTTACTCCTCCTGTGCACAGGCACTGGGATGCCACAGTTCTGCAGATTTACTTCTCCTGTGGACAGGTACTGGGATACCACATTCAGTTCTGCACATTCCGAAGCTTCTGGAGAATGATGCTTAGAGTTTTTGGTGCACTCGTCACAGACCTGGTACGTGGCAGATTTCTCACACGATGATTTCAATTCCTTGGGAAAACTCAGATAAAATATTTCTAAGGTAAACTTTTCATAGGAGCATTGGAAAAGTGTGTCTCTATTTCAGGGCAACGTAGCAGGTTGAGGTTGGATGACTTCCAGGAGTCCCACAGGCTGTGTATTTGATGTCCTCAAGAGGAACTGGTCCAGTACATTTCCTTATCCTTTGGACTAATCCAACAGAAAAATTTTACTTGGCACATGGGTCTATTTTAAAGGCCCTGTATCCACAGAGTTTGACAATAATTTATTTCTGTCTGGAAGCTATAGGCACATGTGAATTTGGAACAATTTAAATAATGCTCGTTTAAGTGTGAATAAGTCAAGTCCTTAATAATGTCACTATATTTGTGTGACTAAGTCAAGCCCTTAATAATGTCACTATATTTGAAGTAGTTCCCTGACAGGCTATCTTAAATTATTTTTGTTTATTTTTCAATTTGTTTTGTTTTTGAGACAATTCTCACTGTGAAGGCCACACTGGCCTGGAATTTGTGCCTTCTTCACGTACCCTTGCTAGTGCTAAAGATGGGTCCCTCCATCTACCATCTACAAGAGGATAGATGCTTAGGACAAATTTTTGCTTCATAATTTTTCCTGCAAAACTTTACTTAATCTAAAAATTATTGAGGCTAGCACAGCACCAACTAGGCTCACCAGATTCTGAGCATCTCAAGAGAGAGTTTGATGCAATGATGAAGGGTCAAAAGTGTATGTGACAGATGGAAGCCAGATGACATGAGCTCTCTCGGAAGAGAAGGCTGTCACAAGTCAGTCTCTAGAACTTCATGCACTGGTATGAATTCATGCACCTGAGCCATGAGGAGAGGCTGTTCAAGAAGCTTCACAGTGTTCCTGGGCCACTCTGAAATTCCATGACAAACAACAGAGCATTTGCAAAAGGTACATGGTCAAAACCTATTAAAGCTTACCACAGAATCTTCTTCCATCTCACCTTTCCCTTTATTTTTCTTCATCCCACCAATTTGTTCGGCAAAAATGTGCTATTAGTTTTCTCATTTCATTCACTTACTTCCAACAACTCTCACTTTTGTTCCCCTTCATTCATTCAAGAAGTATTTATTTGCCAAGTCCTATTCTAAGTGCTGGAGAAAAGGATAGTAAAAAGAAAATATCTGTTTCCTCGGGAAGCCACTGCTCTGGTAAAGAGTGGTGAGAGGGAAAGCAGAAAACAAATAACTAAACATGATAAGTTCAGATAGCGACAAAACACTGATGAATGAGATGGAAAATGACTAGAAGCTACTTTGCATCAGAAGGTATCTCCGACGTGGAATCATTTGAGTTAACACTGGAAAAATGAACTCTGTTTGACTTTGAGAAGGTTCACAGAAAGTCATTCCAAGCAACACAAACACCAAGTACAAAAACCTTCAGAAGAAGTGGAGGATGTCTGAAGAGAAGAAAGATAAATATCTCAAACAGGATAAATGACAGGAGAGATATCAAATGCCAGTAGAGAAATATCAACCTTGGATATTCTAGAATATCTTTGGCTTTGATTCAGTGGGAACCACTGGAGTATTTTAATTAGCTGCTATAACAAACACAATTGACTAGGTGGGTTCAACAATAGAAATAATTCATTACAGTTCTGAAGACTAAGAAATCCAATCAAGGTGAATAAAGAGATATCCCTAGAATGGCTGATAAACTGGAGAATAAATCCCAGTTTCTTTCTTTCTTTTTTTTTTTTTTTTTTTTTTTTTTTTGGTTTTTCGAGACAGGGTTTCTCTGTGTAGCTTTGCGCCTTTCCTGGAACTCACTTGGTAGCCCAGGCTGGCCTTGAACTCACAGAGATCCGCCTGGCTCTGCCTCCCAAGTGCTGGGATTAAAGGCGTGTGCCACCACCGCCCGGCTAAATCCCAGTTTTTGAAAGCAGCACATATGAGATGTGATGGTAAGTAGGCTACAGCACTAGTTGCATGGCCTTTGGTGTGGACAGTAAGACATAACAGAGACTGAGCTATTTGCCTAGAAATAACTTGCCTGTGTGAAGGAGGAATTGAGATGAGAAAAAGTCTTTCAGATGTTATCCCCTGTACTCGCCTTTGGCTTGAAGTGAAATGGAGATGTTGGCTTGCTGTTTCTTAAATTATTAGGAAGGATGGGAAAGCATCACAGATCGTATCTATGCTAAAGAGGTCTTCCTGTGATCCAGGAACTTGGGACTTAGAAGAATCAGACAGTGAGGAGGGAGAAAGCAAGGCGAGAGTAATGGGAGTTACCCCTCAGGCCTATCTTTTAATACAAAAGGAGCTAAACTAGCAGGTTGCAAATATTGGCAGTGACTTCCTTCTAATTTATAGTCGTTTTGTCTAGCTGGTTAGGGCAGAAGTCAAACACAAAAAGGAGAGAGGTAGAGCGGTAAGCGGAAGGAGAGGAGATGGGAAGGGAAGAAGAAGGTTGAAAAAAAAAAACAGGAGCTAGAGGTGGGGAGAGGGAGAAGAGAAGAGGGAGAGGCACATATCAAGAAAAGCCATTCCCAATTTTTGTAAAGAAGAAGCAGTATTTCCTAAGGCACATTCTAAATTAGACTTGCTAGAGCAGGAAGGCTTAATTGAATATGCTTGTTTCTCTTCTTTTCTTGTAATCATTTTAGGAGAGGGTATGGTTTACAGGGATAAGCACCAAGTCTGATGAAGCAAATAAAAAGAATGGGAAAGTCATTCTTCATCTAAACACTGCAAATCAACGTCAGTTTCCCATGCCATCTCATTGAAGATTCTACCACATGAATGATTCATGGTGAACCATCAGCTCCACACAGTCACTCCAGGAGAACACCAAGGGTTTGCTTACACATAATTACTCAGAACTGAGTAGGAGGAAATCCCTGTCTCGGATCATGGGAGATAATGGAATTCTAACTAAGGATGCCTTGGCAAAGTAAAAGTACTTTCCCTTGGACCTTTGAAATCCTTAATGAGTTGAATCATGTCAAGTAACAAAATAAACACGGATGAGAAACATTGGCTGGGTTTGGTCCAAAGTCTAGCCTGCTTTAAGACCCGGCTTCCCCCATCATTGCTTAAACATTATACAGTTTTCTATCAGCCAAGCCTGTGGTTTTATTTCATTTTTTTCTTCTTAAATAAGATTTCAAAAGCCAGGCACTAGCTGATGGTAATTAGTAGGCATGGGTTGACGTTCATTCTTACCGATCTTTCCATGCATGCATAATTTTTGTGAAGAGAAAAGAAAATCCAATTACCCCCAAATCCAGCCAGTGTGGATCATCTGCTCTTGTGTTAGATCTTTAGAAATCACTCTTAACAATTGAAAGGAAGACATATGGTATTTAAGAACAGCATCTTGTAACCTTGTTTTTAATGTTAAGAAAAACAAAGTTCAGTTCTGTGACCATTATATCCCACTCAACAAAAATCAAACTCCAGTAATGCTGAGTCTGTAACCCATGTGACACAGAGAATTGTTCCTGTCATTAGGAATTTATTGGTGATTTTATTTCCAAGATCCAACATATATTTTAAAACATTTAAAAGATAGTATTAAAAATAGTAAATGTGAAACTTTCCAGGAACACATACACTCCATAAACTAAAACCATCTGATGCAAGGTTGAAGGACATAGATTCTTCAAACCAAAGAGGGTAAGATTTTTCTATTCAACATTGCAAAAAACGGACCCTATGACAAATATTCCAAAACTTTGATTTCCTCGCTAGTTAACTTCTTTCTTGAAATGTTGGCTAATTTCTTAAACTTTGTTCATCTTTGAGTTCTAGAGAATACTTTCAGATTGCAAAATATTTTTTGGCAACAAAATATTCCTTTCATTACTTGAATTAACATTGTTTATGTCATATATTTCTTGCATATGCTTATTTTGGGGAATAAACATGAATGTTAAAAGTTGATCATACTCAAACTGCCCGTATTACTTTTGGCCAGAATCCAGCAAAATATAAAATCCAGTGTGCCGACATGCCTGAAATCCCAATACTCAAGAAGTAGAGGCCAGGAGGATCACAAATTCAAGGTCATTCTGGATTGCATACTGAGTTTGAGGCCAGCCTGGCCTGTGTAAGAACTTTCTAAACTAGTAAACTAACAAACAAAAAAATCAAATCAAATCAAATCACAATGGAAACTGGAAGAAAATAACTAATTGAAAAAAATGCATTTTAAATAAGCCTCCTTTGAACACTTCTGATAAAACGCTGTTTAATGACTGTCTACATTTGTGATGAATTCCATTGCCTACCTGAATCTAAACTGATGTACTGCTGTGCTCAGTGGATCCATATCTCAAACAGCAGAAGCCCAACTCTCAGGACTGCAAGACATACAGCTCCAGGGAATTTTCCACTAAATGTGTAGCAAGACATTGATTGTGGACAGAATTCTCCAGTTATGGCAATAAAGTGTGCGAATAATGCTTGATCATACCACACGTCTGCTGCAGCTCTTCCAGCAGATCCTGACACTGTATAAAACCGTGTGAACTTCTTAACACAGTCCCACCATGAGGCCTTTCCACAGATTTACTTCATTTCCTCCTGCAGGTCAAAACCCACCTCCTCACCCAGGCAGAGCAATCTTTGAGCACTCCAACCAATGTCTCCCTCAAGGCCCAGGCTGCTTACTTCCCAAAACAAGCACTTTGGAGCAGGTGCTGTACTGGGCACTTCACAGAAGACAGGCAACTGAGACATAGTCCTTGTCTTTGTGGAACCCAGATTTAGGAGGAACATAGATGCGTAGATACAAATCTATAAAATTGTGCAATGAGCTAAGGCATTCCACATTAGGGAAGAGGTTTAAGATGAGGAACGTCATAACAGAAGAGGTAACAGTTTATGGGAATCTTGAAGGGTAATTAACAGTCTTCCACCAGTGTTTGGATCCTGCCTGATAAATGTTCTTTCTTTTTAAAATTATTACTATTATTATTATTATTATTATATGATATATATATATACATGCAGGTGTGCAAATGCCAAGGGCAGCCTCAAATTCTTGCTCTGTGCATGTGTTTGTGTGTGTGTACAGTTTTATGGAGGCCAGAAGTCAACTTTGGGTGCTGTTTGTCAGTGACCTTCTGCCTTGATGATTGAGACAGGGTCTCAGTGGCACAAAAGCTTGCTTTTTTAGATACTTTTCTGCAGGTGTACAGAAGGAAGAGTTTTTTTGGATTTCCATCTTCAGAGGAGTGAGTCCATCATGGCAGGGAGGTGGCAGGCACCCAGCTGGAGTAGCAATCTGAGAGTGTATGTCTTTAACCACAAGCATGAAGCAGAGAGAGAGAGAGAGAGAGAGAGAGAGAGAGAGAGAGAGAGAGAGAGAGAGAGAGAGAGAGAGAGAGAGAGAAAGAGAGAGAGAGAGAACAGAAGTGACCAAGTTTCTGAATTCTCAAAGCCCAGCTAGAGTGACATACTTCCTCCAATAAGGCCACAATTCCTAAACCTCTCCAAACAGCAACACCAACTGGAAACTAAGGATTCAAGTACATGAGCCTATGGAGGACATTGCTCATCCAAATCACCACATTTGCCAAGCAAACTAGGCTGTCTGGCCAACAAGTTTCAGAGACCTACCTGTCTCCACCCCCCCAATCCTGGAATTGAAAGCACATGTCACTGTGCCCATTTTTCTTTTCTTTTTTTTTTTTTTTAACAAGGATGTTGAGGATTGAACGCAGACCCTCACGCTGCACAGCAAGCACAGTACGGAGTCAGCCATCTCCCCCTCCAGAGTCCTCACTTTTCTTCTGAAGATAAATATTCCTAGAACACCCCGTTGACCATTGGTGTCTGGGGTGATGGAAGGTTCTTCATTGGACTGGTGTGTTTCACAAACTTTCCTCTTAGATGCTTTCCAAGAATGAGTCAAGCAAGGCTAAGCCGCATATAATTCCGGGGCAGGGGACAGAAGGTTGTGGTTTGTTTAAGCATGACTGTGTTCAGCTGTAGCAGGCTGACTAATAATGCACTGTGGGTGTCTAGTCCAAGCAGAAGCCAGAGAAAAGGAATTTGGCACTGTGACTTTAAATGTCAACATGGGTGGAACCAACAGGAGCAGGTGAGCTAACTCCTCTGAGTCTTGCTCCTCATCAGTGAGGCAGGTGACTTAATGCCTGATTCTTACTCATTCAACGATAGTGATGGAAACAGTCATGTTCAGAGACAAGTTGACTGCTACTTACCCGATGGTTGAAGAGTAAAGACGAGGTGACAGTACTTATATTCATCACATAATATACTTGAAGGGAATGGTTCTCTGGCCCAGATGCTAATATTGTTATCCTCAAAAACCCCTTGAGCTGCCTCTCTGTAGTCTCCATTTCTTTCAGCATGAGTGTCTTCCATGTTTCTATTAGGATAGAAACCATAGGCTTGCTTATGGTGTTCAACTGCTTTCCTATCTCAAAGTCCCTAAATCTTCCACATTCCTCAAAGAGACATCATGGTCAGGCTTGGCACAGCAATAGCACCACTCCCAGTACCAATTTCTGTTTCAGTTACTTGTCTAATGCTGTGACCAAGGAAACTTAAAAAAGAAAGTGCTTAGCTGCACTTACAGTTTCAGAGGGTTAGAGTCAATGGTGGTGGAACAAAGGTGTGGTGGCAAAACCATCTGATAGCTGACATTTGGAGCCACAAACAGCGAGCAGAGAGCACATTGGAAGTGGCCCAAGTCTTCTGAAGCCCCAAAGCTCCAGTATTGTACCTCCTCTAACAAAGCCACACCTCCTAGTCCTTCCCAAATAGTTCCACCATCAGGCATGGAATGACAGGATTTTTAAGTTCCCTGCTGGGTTTCAATTTTGCGTTGATACAGTATTTCCTCACTGTGCCCCAATTCCTCCCTTCTGAAATGATAATGTGTATTCTCTACTGTTTTAGGTTGGAAGTATGTAATTTGATTTTTTATTGTTATAAGGTGTTACAGTTAAGAGATTGCATTGAATTTCAGAAAATATTTTGAACTTTGGACTTTTTTCCTTTTTTATTGAAAGATTTTTATGCATATATTCTGATTACAGTCTCCCCTCTCCCAACTCCTCCCAGATCCTTCCCATTTCCCCACCCACCTAAATATACATCTTTTCTCTCTCTCTCTCTCTCTCTCTCTCTCTCTCAACACAAGCATGCATCTCAAAATAACCATAATCAATCATAACCATAATATAATAGATAATCTAAAACCAAACAAACCAGAATAGGACAAAAAAGTAGTAGAAGAAGAAAAGCTGAAGGAAAAAGTATAAGAAATACATGTAGACACAGACACATGTGTCTGCATAGAGTTTTGAAACAGTGTTGAGACTGTGAAAGACTGTGAAGATCTTTGAGGTTGGACTAAGTACATTTTGCATTATGATGTGACCACAAGCCTATGGGGACAGGGAGTAAAATGTGGTGATTTGAATGAGAATGGTCCCCATAGGCTCCTATTTTGACTACCTAGTCCCCACATGGTGGAACGGTTTGTGAAGGATTGGAAGGTGCAGTCTTGTTAGGGGAGGTGTGTCACTGGGGTGGACTTTGAAGTTTCAAGACGTAAGCCATTCCCAGTGTGCTCTCTGCTTCCTGTTTGTGCATCAAGATGTGAACCCTCAGCTGTTTCTGCCTGCATGCCTTTGCTCTACTATCATGGGCTCAAACACTCTGAAACTGTAAGCCCAATTAAACATTTTCATTCATAAATTTATTCAGTTATAGTGTTTTGCCACAGCAATAGAAAAATAACTAAGACAGTAATTGATGCTGACTCCCACTGCCAGGTCTACAGATTCTAACAGCCCGTGAGCTCGATGGAACGTCAATGCTCTGACTCTATTCAAGACCTAGTGGATCAGAACGACCGGGGTGACCCAGAAATGCGTTTTAACCAGGTGGTCGGGTGATGGTGAGTCGCTCTAAGATGCACTAACCTGGAGTGAATGCACACCAACTGGCCAGCCAACAACCTGCAAGGAGCTGAAAGTCTAGAGTAGGAGCTGAGGAAATAGGCCAGAGCTCAGGAGCTTGACAGACTAATTCAAACACAAGCCTAGTATCATGCTCGCAAGGGAGATGTTTCGCAAGGAAGCGATTAACATCCTTTAAATCACATTGCCGTCCTTATCTATCAGTAGAATCCACCCAGCCACAAAAATAAGACAAATGGGGTAAAGATAAGAAAATACTCTGCAAACACTCTAGGAGGGCAACATAATAAATAATTTACTGGGAACATTGCCCGGCCATGAAAGAGTAAGTTTAGAATTTGGAAAATAGATAGAGGATTCTGGAACATAAATATGGAAATGAAATACATGGATGGGCTGGCAGGCATGCTCTTTTACAAATCCAGGATGACAATTACAGATTCCTTCTCTGGACATTCTCAGAATGCTGATCAAAGAAGGTCTGATACAGCTGCAAACTGCCAACAAATAAATCCACGTGGAGATTTATAACTGAGGAACACGCTTGTGAATTTGGATTATAGGGTGGAAGATAAAAGTTTGCTTGTAGTGTGTATGTGTGTGTGTGTGTGTGTGTGTGTGTGTGTGTGTGTACATGTGAAAAATGCCAAACACCTGCAACAGGTGTTGCTCAAAGAAACACATGAATTTGACTACTTACAAGTTGAAGAGTTTTAAAGAAGTCATACCTAGGAAATAGAAGAGCCTTGTCTACAAAGACTATCCTATGGGAGTTGTGATGAGAAGGAGATCTCTGGATATCTGCTGCCTCCTCAGTCCCCAGCTTATGGTGCATGGAAATTAGCCATGCAAGGCCTGATTTAGAAAAAAGAGGAAAGAAAACCCAAACTTTCAATGGGATTTGAGAAAAAAGAGCTGATGTGTCTGAGGAAAAATAGAAAACAAGTTTGTGTTCAAGTATTAAGACTAGAATAATTATTTCCAACACTAAAAGGTGCTTGGCTACCTTCAATTGCGTGAAACATAGTCTACAAAAGTAGCTCGCATACGACTCTGAAGTCGCCCTTGCCTCGTCTTCCTCGTCCTCCTTTTCTTCTTCAGCATATCCCAAACGTTAGTATATTTAACAAGTTAGAAGTTAGTGTATTTAGCAAGGGGACCCAGACATTGAGTATTACTTTAGAATTACTAGGTTTTGGAGTTAAGTATTATGTAAAATCCACATAAAAAGGAAAGTGCACAATCTAATGTGAAGGTGCCCAACCCCAGAATGATTATTCAAATGGGATAGTTCACAGAAATGTAGAGACTTTGGGTCTGGTTAATTTTGGTGTGTGGCTTTTTTTATTTGTGAGTTTTTAATAATAAGGTTTGTAAAATTAAAAAACATTTAAATATATTTAATATTTTTATAATTAATTTTCTGTTAGCATAAAAAGTGATGGGTTTTGTTTCATCATTTTAATACACACATCATTATGACTTATTTTTATTAATCCCATCCCCTCATGGTCCTCCCTCATGCCTTCTACCTGTTTCTTTTTGGCCCTATTCATACCACCCCCTTCTGTGTTTTCATGACATAGGATCCCACTACTCTTCCTCTACACACTTGCCACTCTGTTAAGACTTCTTCCTTCCCTTTCAGGGTTGTGTGTCCCACACACCAACATGCATACATTTCTAAATCTAGATTCTACATATGAGGGGGAAAGGTGTTTTATTTGTCTTTCTGTGTTTGGCTTATTTCTCTTAGCATAGTGCTTTCTATTTCTACCTATTTTCCTGAAAATGTCACAATTCCATTTTTCTTTATGACTAAAATATTCTGCTGCATACATAGCACATTTTCTTTACCCATTCATCTATTGGTGGACATCAATGCTGACTCCATTTCCTAGCTATTGTGAAGAGTGCAGCAATAAACATGAATAGACAAAGCATCTCTTTGGTACCTTGACTTAGGGTTCTTTGGATTTATTCCAAGGAATGTTATAGTTGGGTCATATAGTAGTTTCATTATTTATTTATTTTTTTGTGGAACCTCCATTCTGGCTTATATAGGAGCCACAACTGTTGGTATTCCTGCCAGCTGTGTGTAAGGGTTCCTCTTTTCCCACACCCTTGCCCGCATTTGTCCTCTGTTTCCTTGATGATAGCCCTTCTGATGGGTATGAGATTGAAATCTCAAAGCAGTTTTAATTAACATTTTCCTGATGACTACATATGGTAAGCCTTTTTTTTTCAATTACTGGCTAGTTTTGTGTGTGTGTGTGTGTGTGTGTGTGTGTGTGTGTGTGTGTGTGTGTTTGAGAACTGTCTATTCAGTTCTTTCATCTGTTTCTTGATTTTCATTAAAATGTTTATTGATTCTATGAATTTTTAGTTTAATTTTTGCAGTTCTCAAAATAGTGTAGACATGAATCCTCCCTTTCTGATGTATGCTAGCCCCTTCATATTTTCTACCTTCCATTTTTGCTGATGTCCAAGATGTTCCCCCAACCCCTGTTAGTGCACATACATAAGTCCATAATCCAGTGATTGTGTGATTGCTGGAGACTAGAGGCAGCTGGGTGACAGTATGTCTGGTACCTCTCATAATGACCACCTAGCACTATTATCCTGTTGGACAGGCAAAGAAGAAGGTTTGTGGTATAATGTTCCTCTTTTGTTTACCAAACAGGAATGAAAGCTTCTTGAAATTCTAGCTAAAAGGTGGGAATGCTAGGAAGCACATAAGGAAAGAAGCAAAAACTAGCAATGAAAATTACTTGTTGATTAGTTTGGAGCACGAGACTCTGACAGGTAACACTGGATATCGCACATCCTGGAAACTAAACTGACCAACGACATGTAAAAATAGGAATCAGCTACAAGACAAGCTTACAACACTAGTGGCTGGTTACTTTTCAACAAAGACAGGTAAAGTTCGATTACCTGGAAAGTGGTGTGCTTATGATCTGCTGCTGTAGTCATGTCATAGACATTGTGAAGGTTCACATTTGAAAGAAAAACGTTAAAAACGTCTAAAAGCTAGACACATGGAGATTAGTGCTATAGACTAACCATTCTTAAGTGTGCACCTCTTTAGAAGTAAAACTCTTTTATTTCCAGTATAGAAGAATAAAGGCAAGTGAACAATTTTCAGAAAATTTGACTTAAAATCACTCATCTTCTTACTATAGAAAGACAGTAAACACTACATTCCCATAGTTTAGCCTTTTTCTAATCATTATTTTATACTATTTGAGTGCATAATTTATGATTTTTTAAATCAATATAACACAAGGTAATTTCCATTGTTCTAATTATTAGCATATTGAAATCCCACATGTACAATCCTAGAGTCAATAGACCCATAAATATTTAAATTTTGTTTTTATTGGTCAACACTGTTTCCTCCTCTCCGTTCCCTTCTATTCTATATAATATGACAATGAGCACCTTTGATGCAAAATCTTTCTGTACATAATATGGTTTTCTTTGGATAAATTCCCAGACTTAGAATTATCTTTTTCAAACCTGGACATTTGAAAAACCCTGTCTTCATATTGTCATATTATTTGCCCATGAATCTTCAACATTTTTCCCTCCTGGGAGTAATAACCCATCTCCAGTATAGTATATCTTAAGATTTTTTAAATCTCTGTCAATTTGATAAGCAAAAATGTATAACCTGCTTTTTTGTTTTAATTTGAATTTAGAAATGTCTTAGTGGGAAATATTTTAACATATTTGTAAATAAATCATTTTCTTAAATATATATTTCCTGAAGAATTTAATTTTGTTAGTTTTTCAATTCAGATATCTACATTCATTTATGAAAATGTGAGGATGAATTTTTGAGAATTAAGTGAAATAAAATAAATTCTGAATACATAAAACATTTTAGTTGGTATAAGAAAACCAATTGTTAAACACAAAATAACTCACAGATTCAAATATCCACTTTGGGGCTCTGACATCAATCAGTACTGTGTTTGAAAAAAAAAATAATGTCAGAGTAAAGCAATCAACCATTTATTTTACCAAGTATTACCCAGCATTAACACACCATTATAGATACAATAGATCATCATATTCAAATAAAAGAAACATGCTCAACAACCAATGGCTTAAGTTATTGCTTACGTGACTAATCTACAAATGGAGCAGTTAAGTGTCGACTGACAAACATCCTAAATACCTGCCCCATCATTTCCCAACTGTTTACTGGCCACTAGAGCGAACACATCTGTCAGTTCATTGCTTAGTAAACATTAACTGGAAGAAAGCAAGTTTAGTGATCTTTGTAGACTTTCAAATTTCCTTTGCCTGGAGAAAGGCAATTGAGAAAGTGTCAAAAAGGCCAGCACAACACCTGGATATAAATTGTGGTTGGAAACCTCTTTTCTCAAAGTTCACTCAATGAAGGAAATACTTGGTCTTGGTCAAGAGGGCAATTGATCTCCTGGGCTATTGACAAAGACCATAAATGTATACTCATTATTCTTGTTCTGTCAACAGCCTCTGACACTTCTATTTGACTGACCATAGATCAGTCATGGAAAAACACAAGGCAAGTGACTCCTTTTCCCTAAAGTTCAGAGACCCAGGATGTCTCAGAAATTGAATCATTTGCAACTTACTGCTTTTTCTGTTCTTCAAGAATCATTTTAGAGTTGATACTTCACATGCCCATTTGTATTTGGTGTTTGTGTGTATGCTCAATAAAATATCATATTATGTTCTACATGGCATTCTCTAATTAGCATATACTGGGGAAAATCAGATCTTTGAGAAGAATCAATGTAAAACAGCTAATCATGTACCACTTTAATACACATGCTTCTGAAGCTTATTTGATACTCATTACTTTCCACTTATTAATTTTCATCAATAGTGAAATTTCCCTTAGGAATGTGAGAGCTATACCTTCAAAGAGAAAATAATTATCCCATTAAAAAAATACAAATCTAGAACTCTGTTAACATTAAGACACTTCCAACATTAGAGTATTTATGTATCCTAACATATCTACCTCATTTTTCTGTGTGTCAAATAGCAAATATATTTAAAGTACAACTCTTGGCCTAAGTATCTTTTGGCCAGTTCTTTGTCCAAGTCATCCATTCAAAAATTTCTGGTCTCCAAAAGCTTATGCCTTTAAAAGCAATAGTTCTTCTCAAAGAGCTACTTCTTCTAGGCTATTTGATAAGCTCCAAGGACAGTTTTCTGTAATCACAGCTAGAAGTGTGACTGGTATCATGATAGAGGCCAGAGATACACCCTACAATGTCCATATTTCTGAATGTTTTGTATTTCTGAAAACTTATCAAACAGGATGCAAATATCATCCTATAAAAATATCATACCTATAAAAATAAAAAATACTTCAGGAAGAATGGTGGCTAGAACAGTTCATTGTTGCATGATATAATGGAAGGCATATAGGATTTAATATAACATACACATTAATTAGAATACTTAATATGTAAATGATAATTATTTGATATTGAATGAGTCATTTATTTCGTATTCCTCTTATAATACAGAAGAGTATGGTAGGAGTCATTGTGTGTGGCTTAAATGAGACGTGCTGTTAACACAAATGCATAATAACTAGCAAGCAACAAAATCTCAGTTACAAAGTTTTCTCTCCTACATTCTCCTTCTTTGATCTATTTAAATGTCTTTCTGAACTTCTGATTGAGTTGTTGACATTCACCTGAATCTAATCGCAGTCCCGGGTCTGCAAAATACCAGTGTGTGAGATGGGAAAAACACTTTTGGAATCCTGCAGCTGCCTGAACAGGAGTCTCCTAAGCCCAGCCCTGGATGGAGGCTATGGAGTCCGTGCTGCAGTCCCCTTCACACATGCGTCAGTTTGCCTCCTTGCTAAGCAGTTGCTTCTCCATCTCGCTCAAAGCTCTGTTTCTAAAACCCTCTTGTTGCTCCCCTTCCACGCCAATGTCCTTGTCTGTCTTCAGCTCCCAATTACTCATTCAATTAGTTCCCTCCAAAATAAATACATGATGGTTGAAACCTCATAGAAATCAACTTTCCATGTCGACTGGAAATTCAAAAAGAAAATATCTTTATAAAATACGTTAGATGTAGCTGGGTGGTGGTGGCGCGTGCCGTTAATCCCAGCACTCGGGAGGCAAAGGCAGGTGGAACTTTGTGAGTTCGAGGCCAGCCTGGTCTACAGAGCAAGATCCAGGAAAGGCAAAAGCTATACAGAGAAACCCTGTCTCAAAAAAAAATATGTTAGATGAATATAATATATAGCAAATATGTTAAAGGCCCCTTGGCTTTGGGTAGGTATAGAGGACTGTAAAACTTACACCTGACTTTTTAAACTGTCATCTGCTGATTAAAAATTCATCTAGCTTGGTTCTTTTGTTTGGACACCTGTCTCATCTGAACGGCTGTAGCTAATATTAATTTCCAGTGATTGAACCCTTAGCCTGTGGCAGACAAACTATGTAACTTCATCACACTGATGGAGAAATTAGGAAGAAACCTTGCTTCGCTGATGGGCACACAGAAACCTAGAGAGGTTACACAACTTGCTCCAGATGGTGAACCTTGGGTCTGAAATAAAAGCAAATCCCATGCAAATAAACAGAATGGACAATTGACAATGAGATAATCCTCAACCAACAAAAAAAAGGTATCAGTCAAAGACTGAATGATGTTCAACTACTTTTCAATGTATTCAAGAACTCTCTGAATTTCTATTTTCTATAAAACATGTAATGAATAGTAACGTGCTTATTTTCACACCACTGAAAACATTTCTCTGACTTATAAATCCTTTTGCAGTAAAAATATTATTTCCATGTATCTGGAGTCCAGTCATGGAAACAAGCGAGGGGCGCCAAGCTGAGATGAAAAGCTCTCCCCACCTACCTACTTCCTATGACGGTATGGAAAAAGTGATACTAAATTTTATTACTAGGGTAGACATCTATTTGTTCTGTATGACTTAGTTATATTTTGGCTTGGAGACTGAGGGTTAAATGATGACATAATTCCTGGTTGTTCTTAGGTTTGGCTACTTACAACAGAAACTGCAAATCTTTGTGACTGAGAGAAGCCAGCAGCTTATCATGTTCTCACACTGAAAAGCTTGAAGGAAGTTCGGGGCTGTGAAGGCGCCTCCAGGGTCATCTGGTGACTTACCAAGTTTCCCTTCCCCCTACCTTTCCCATGATGCTGTTTCCTAGAGCTGCTGTGACAAATGCCACCAACACGCCGGGTTAAAGCAACAGTGATTTATTTTTTCATACTTCAAGAGACTAGAAATCTGCCATCAGTTCTGCTGGAGCTAAGGCAAGAAGAGTGCCCTCCCCTAAAGCTTCTGGAGAAAATTAGCTCATAACCCTTGTAGTTGTTGATGCTATGAGCCTTCCTAACCAAGCAGGCACACTCTCTAGCTGCATTGCTCTTCTGTCTATGCTATGGTTCCTTCTTGAAAGAACACATGTGGTTATATTTAGGGTCTTCTATGTGTAAATGTCCTCTCCAAACTCATGGTGAAATTTAAATGTTATTGAGACAACACCAAGACCGGGAAATGATTTAAGAAATGGTTCAGTTACAGAGGCACCACCCTCAATATGGGGATCACATTCATTATCTTGAAAGAAGGTTAGTTATGTGAGAGTGGGCATATGCCTAAAATACTTGCTTGCTTCTCTGTCTTCCAGCATGGGATGATTTCTCATGAAAGACCTAACTAATGTCATGCTCTTGGAATTCCCAATCTTTGAAACTGCAATCCACATGAACTTCTATTGTTATAATTTACTCAGTTGCGGTATTCTATCAGAATAGAAGAAAATAGGCAAGGATAGGCACTCTGAATAATGCAATATGACCCTTTTTCTAAAAAATGTTTTATTTAATTCCACCTGTGAAGTTCTTGTGTTTCATATAAAGTGACACTCACAGGTTCTAGGACTAACCTGAATACTGGAGAGAGGAGGGACATGGAAGGACTTACTGCAATGGATCCTTGACCCATATAAACCCTTGTCTGCATCCCCTCAGTCAGAGGTCAATTACATGGCCATATTTAGCTGTGGGTTACACTGGAAACTAGTCTTTTTTTTTTTAATCATTATCTCAGTTTTGTTTAGAAGAAAGGGAGAAAATGCATTTTAGGGTCACTAGCAAGGTCTGTTACCTTCTGTCATTTTGACCACCTAAATATCTGCATGCATGTTTCTTCATAAACCCCTGCTACTCTGTCCTGCCTCAAGAGCAAAACATCTAAAACACGAGTCTCAGATCTCTTAGTTGTTGGACCATCATCTGTAATTAGTACAAGGAAGACTCTTTGTGCTTCAGTTATCTGTCCACAAACACCAAAGAATAAGGTGATCTAAACAGAGCTTTCCTGAGAAGTGGCACTCTCTCGAAAGCTGTATCTTGTCAGACAGAAATAATGACGACTCCCTATTGTGGGCAGTGAGTGCTTCAGGTACCCTGGTGTGCTTCCAAAGATCCTTCCTGTTCCATACCTTTCACAGTGCCTCTGAAGCATTTAAAACCACGTTCTTTTCTGCCCAAATACCCTCCTTTTGCCAGCAATGACTTGACGTCATCTGGATAATTTAGGAATTCAATAGGATTTAGTTTGTTAGAAACATAGTTTCTTCAAGGACCTGGTAGGTTTCCACTTTATTTGTTTCTAGGCCACCCTGTGTGTCCGTAATCATAGACAAAAGTCTCAAAGTACCACATGTTTTAAAACTGGAAGCTTTTAGTTATAGGCTCTGGACTCTTTCTCCATCCTTTCCTGCGTTAGGTGGGCCTTTTCAAGGCCATTTGACACACAGAGTTGGAGTGGGGACACAAGTCTCATCTTTACCACAACTGGCTTATGGATCATAGCAGACAAGGCTAAAACTAAGGTGTTTGGGAAAGATGCTTGTTTATCATCCATGAATTTGGACTCTGCAATTTTCACTTACAGTTCCCCACTCTGGGATGCACTTCCATAACATCAATTATTGTAATTCCATCACCAACTTTTTACTAGAAGATAGGAATGTGTACTCTAGAACCAGATTGTCTAGCTCAAGCCAGACATACCATGTATTAGCTAGGCAATTGACAACTTCCTTCATTTTTTCTGCTCCTCATGTAAAATGTAACTAAAATAGTATGTACTTCATTGTTTTGCTTGAGAATTGAGTTTCTTTAAATCCACAAAATAGTAAAATGGTGTGTGGTACATTATGTGTACCACTTAGGTGCAGGTGGGCAGTACATGACTTACTGCTCTAAGATGGGCAGATTCTTGCCAACTTTTGTTGCAAGCACACTCAGGTACCAAGCTGATTGCTTGAGTTCATTCCTTTTGTAGATTCATCTAAAATATCAAAAAGTAACCAACAGAAGACAATATGTTGATTCATTCCTGAAATGTCTTTATCAGTAATCAGAGTATGTATTCTGCCCTGACATCATGGTAACAGTGTCAATATACATTTTGCACAGAATACCAAATTTTACATCTGGGCCTTATATTACCTGAGTCATCAGGACCCATGTTTTAGGGGTTTATCATGACCAATATCTCCACTTCTAGGCACCAAATACCTTATTCATAGAGCTTTGATTTGTCTTCTTCTGATATATTTCCTAACTAAAGCATAGACATGATGAATTCTCATTTCTTATTGCATGCAAGTCTGAACTAAGGTAATTATGGAATGGCATACTCATTACCTGTCAAACTGGGATGTGAATTGTCTCTGGATTTCTGTGTTTCCATCAGCAGAATGCTTTCTAGTTCACACAGTTCAGGACAATAGGCAGTCACCGTGCTTAATGCTGAGCTGTAGAAAGGAGGGAGGAGAAGCATGTGTACTGGAAGCCAAGTGCACATGTGGAGAGCTTGCTGCAAGACCACACCTTGCAAGGGAGTTTGGGAAATGTGGTCTTGAGCCGGTGGCACAGTGCCAAACCCCAAATCAAACTCTCTGTTATCATAGAAGAAAATGAGATCGAGCCCTGTGGAGACAACCAGAAGCCTCGGCTACATTCACTGAAAATGATTCTTGCTCTAATGTAGCACAATGTCTGTTAAAAATAATGCAGTGTATGTAACCTATTCAATCTCTACCTCTTTCCCTACCGCAAGAAAAACTAAAACCAGTGGGTCCATATGCATCCAATAAAGAATAAAATAAAAGCCAATCGCATATATCAAATGACAACCCTGTCTCAGCATAGTTCACGGTTTTTCCTTAAGATATAATTGTATTTCCTGAAATTGGAATCAATTTGCAAGTGCAGTTTTTGAAAATAAAGACCAAAATATTTGCATATTTGTGTAACATTTGCTTGATGCAGGCTCACTGTATTTATTGAGATACCTATTTTAACCCTTCTATGCTTCGCCAACTTATATACAGAAAAGCGACACTTTAAGAAACAAAATACTTAATTTGAAACAAAACCATTCTTTTCTATTACTTTTGAGCACGTAGAAAGAGTATGAAAGAATTCTGTTATTCTTTCCACTTTTTTAGTTTTTCTTTGTGAAGCAGAGAAGGAACGGAAGAAACAAAACCTCAGTACGTGTGGTTTTACAGATGTCGCAAAAATCTCAAACTAAAAAATTCTAAAGGTTTTTAAGAAGGAAGAAAAAGTAGCACCATACGAACGGCTTGCTCTGTTTCTTCGTCAGATAACTTTGCTGTCTCGGTGCCTAAGCTTTTTGGGGATCTTGGGGAGGTTGGTTGCATTGTTTTGTTTTCAGTGATGTTCAGTATTTTGTGCCTGATAGGAATTTTAATGGACAGAAAACAAAAAGCACTGGTACCAAGCTGAGCCCAGTGGACGAATCAGGTAGGCGTGTGTATTCATCGCACCAATTCCTGGCACTTTTCTTGGGCCACTGCGGCCTAAATGCCAGTCAACCAGACATGCCATCAGAGAGGTGAGTTTTTAGAAGATACTTTCCAAATATATGTCTTTACAGGGATAGAAATAAAGTTAATTTTGCATGAGCACACAGCCAGTCTGCAGACAAATGTGCTACATAGTCCCCCGAGGACTCGGTAGGGTGGCAGCAGGACCGAGCCGTGCCAGCCATGGCAGCTCCCCTGTGCAGTGCCTCTCGGATCCGTCAGTCAGATGCCGTCAAGAGCTTCACGGCAGCTATGAGGAGCCAAACATGCCCTCTTGCAGTCATCCCAGTTCATAAATACAGCAGCAGCTCATCTATTTTCCCCCTTTTATTTTCAGAATATTAATGTGGGCAACATGTCTTGGGAGCTTTTTAACATAATAGATTTGACCCACAGTGGGGAGTTCCTGTAGGTCAGAGAGTGCCCCATTCATTTTGAATGACTACTCATTATTTCTGTCCTACATACTCATGCTTAACCACATCCAGAAAGGCTCCTGCCTGCTTTGTTGGCACTTCTTACCTACCTCAGAGCCCTTCCCTCATCCAAAGGTGATTTCATTACACCAGGAACTCTTCCAAGGTCTAAAACTAGGGGCCCTTTTCTACCACAGCACCAAGGCTCTCCAGGCTCCTCATCCTCATTCTCTTGGCGTTACAGCCACAGCCTTCAAGCTGTCCATTCGATTCTTCCTGTGTGTCACCATGTTGCCCCATCCAACCTAGCAGCATATGACTTGGCCAGAAACAATCTAGTTGAATAAAGTAATTCCAAAATCATTTTAAGGAAAGGAAGTCAGGTCCACATGAAAGGTTGTTTCAGCACTAAGCCCATAGGCTGGCTGAGGTATCAGCAATTATGCAGTTGATACTCCTTACCCATCTTTAGTATTTTTGTCCATATTTATAACCACGGTTGCTCTTTAATCCAAGCTTGTTTTTTGTTTGTTTGTTTGTGTGTGTGTGTGTGTGTGTGTGTGTGAGTGTGTGTGTGTGTGTGTATTTTTCACTTCCAACTAACCAAAACTTGGAGAAAAATAAGTGTCTAACAAATGGTTGTTTAAATTAATTATAGGATGTTATAATGAAACACATGGCATGACCTCATTTTATGAAAAAATCAAAACTATGAGAATGCTACATTCATAATATTGCACATGATTACATATTTTTAATAAATTAAAGGCATATAGAAAATATTCCATAAGATGTTAATAGCATTTATCTTTGAATGAGTATGATCATGCTGTTCTGTGTGCTCTGTTTTCCCTGCAATAATTTCTCACCCATTTTTTAAAGTAAGTAAAAGTGGGAGAGGGTAATAGACTTGAATGAGTGAGGGCTTAGTGTGTGCTGTGTTCTGTGGCAAGTTTAAATTTGAATCATCAATAATTCTGTGAGGTGAATAACAGATGACATTTTATTAACAAATACAAATGACATAGAAACTTACAGATGTATAGACTGGCAAAGAGCATATTGTACCTTGTTTCAGACATGAGATTCAATATACACACTGGCCAGGCTCCTATAAGAAGTCGTTCAGTGCACCGCTGTCGATGAATATTTAGGCAGTGCTTTTAACCATTACAAATAACACAAGCAAGAAACAATCACTAAGCAGATAACTCAAAGCTTAAACAAGCAAAATAAAAATCAAAGAGCTATTTTACAATGTAAATGTAAATGACTTTAATTAAATGTAGTGAGTCTCTCTCTGTCCCACCTGCCAACTCCCAAATCACAACATGGAAACTTATTGTTAATTATAAAAGTTTGGCGAATAGCTTAGGCTTCTTTCTAACTAGCTCTTATAATTTAAATTAAGCCATTTCTATTAATTTACTTTCTGCCTCATGGCTTTATTACCTCATCTCCATAGTGCCCATCCTGCTTGCTCTGCAGCCCCTGGCATCTTCTCCTTTCTTCTTCTCCTTTCTTCTTCCCTGCATGCTCCATGTCTGGGAATTCTACCTAGCTATTGGTCACTCAGCTTTTTATTAAACCAATCAGAGTGACATATCTTCACAGTGTACAAAAATACTATTCCACAATAGTTTAAAGCCATTTGGGAGACTATACTTTAAATTTTCATTTTTCTTCAATATCAGATTTCTGAGATACTATTTCAGAGTTCTCCCCACAGAACAATCTCCAGGGCTAAAAATGTGTAAACGAGTGAATGTAGTCACTCACTTCTTTCAATAACAGAGGGTTCTATTTACCAGCCTATTCTAAATTTTGTGACATAATTGCTTTAGTGCAAATGATCTTGGTGTCCTTTGGATATCTTAAGGTCTTCCTTAGAATTCTAACTACTTGGATTACTTCATACTCTCCACACACAGCAAATGATGACTTGAAATTGTCCACATTCTGGATGAAATTCTGTTTCCACTGCATAGTTCAGTTTTCATGAATTTCTAAGACTCTGCCTCTTTTCATTTACCAAGTTCTACTTCCACCGTAGAGATAACATAAACCCAGCTTTACTGTGCTTTCACATTCAAGACCCTGAGAAACCAATATGGCAGGAGCCCTGGACAATGAAAAAAAAAGTCTAGTATAGAGAATCACTGGGAAGATCATCACATTGGTACCCCTCTGCAATGGTACATAGGCAACCCAGGGTACCTGAGGATTCCAGGGGCCATCTGATCTGCACTTTCTTGTTAGTATACATACTGGCAATGCTGGATCTGAGTCAGGAAAGCATATGGGACAATGCTCAGTATTTCTTGGTTTTGGAATGTTCCAGAAACTCCTCACCTATGACAGAATAGCAGATGATGCACCAAACCAGGAATCTGGTTACATGACTGATTTTCCCAAAGCCCCAGCTCTCTATGGAAATGAGCAAGGTCACTGTTCAATGTTAGTGGTCCATATCTGCTAAAGATGGAGAATGAGAGAACTAGATTTTACAAAAATGTCATGAGACTTCTAAAAACCTTAACATGAAGACATCATGCCTGACTGACTGGGACAAAGTTTTTTTTTTTTCTTTTTTTAAGTAGTGATTTCAGGTTGTGAGATAGTGAGTGACCAGTTCTGCACTTAGCATACTCCATAGTGGCCTGAAATATCTGTATTCAAGATGGAAAAGTGAAACTGGTGTGTCATCATAGGCTAAATATTTCAACATGGGATTATGCCCAATTCTTTGAAAAGGCAGTGAGGGTGGAAAAGGAGACATGACCTCCTGCCTAGGGAGAGACAATCAGCAAAACTTTAAATCAAACATCCGAGTTCTCTAGGAGAGTGTGGAAGACAGAGGGTCGCCATCACAGGGATACCAACATTTACTTAGAAGGATGCCAAAACAAATCCCCTCTAACTAATGGCTGTAAGAAGCACATATTTATTATTTTATGCCCTATAGATCAAAAGTCTGATCTTTTGGGGCTAAAGCCAGGATGCTGGCAGGGCAATCCTTCCACTGAAGGCTCTGGTGTAACTTTGACTTCTCTGCGGGCCGGCCACTTCCCTTTGACTGCCATCTCTTCTAAGTCAATAGTGGTAGATCAAGTCCTTCCATTGTATGACTCTGGTTTATTTTTATTTTCTTTTCCATTTAATGACCCTTTAATACATTTGGTCCTTCAGGATAACCCTGGATATTCTCCCTGTTTTAAGATCAGGTGATTAGCAACTTGAACGTCACCCAAATCTTCAATTTCCCCTTACTTTGTAATAGTGACAGGCTGGGTACTGGAATATGGGCATCTTTGGTGGAGAGGCATTATTCTACTTTACACAGATGACTGAGCAAACTAAAGCGTGTTCACCCAAAAAGAAGAGCATCAGTGGTATAGAAAGCTGTATGACTGAACTGAGCTAACTCTAGTGTGACAGCAGAAACCTCAGAGGATCATGTGATGCAAATGGGTGACAGAACACAAGAGTCAGAAAAGGAGGGTGAAGGAGCAGGGGGCGGACTTCGTCAGTGAGTGGCTTACATGCGATCTATGGACACATGAGAGACTAATCTTATCAAGAACACAAATACTAGCCGGGGTGATGGTGGTGGTGGTGGCGGCGGCGGCGGCGGCAGCGGCGGCGGCGGCGGCGGCGCACGCCTTTAATCCCATCACTCGGGAGGCAGAGCCAGGCAGATCTCTGTGAGTTCAAGGCCAGCTTGTTCTACAGAGTGAGATCCAGGACAGGCACCAAAACTACACAGAGAAACCCTGTCTCGAAAAACCAAAACCAAAACCAAAAACAAAAAAAAAACCCAATAAATAAATAAATAAATAAAGCCACAAATACTAGTAGGGACTTTCAGTATACTTTGTGTTTTTAAATATCAAATTCTCTACATTCTCCATTATTTAAGAGGTTAGAAGGAATATATAAAACTACTGAAATGGCCTCATCCTTGTCCTTATGGCTGATAAATCATGCTCATTGCTCTTCAGTTAATATCTCTAGGATTTAATAGTGTGATTTTAAGTAGGTGTTTGAAGTTACTTTTTCAATGAACAAATGGAAGAAAAATGTACCCTCCAGAGGTGTTTGGTGGGGCAGACAGATGGTTTTGTGTGAATTTAAGGCAATATTTACAAAATTATACCTCTAAAAGAAACAAAGTGATTTTAAATCACTTGTTTAATTTTCTCTGCTACACTGACCCCCGTCAAACCTCATTTTAGGTCTGGAAGGATAGTTCAGCAGTTAAGAGCACACGTTGCTCTTTCGATGAAACTTTTGGCTCCACCATCTCCAGTGGACACTAACAAATACCTTCTAATCCAGCTTCAGGGGATCTATGCCCTCTTCTGACTTCTATGGACATCTACACTCACATGTACATTCCACACACAGGCACACACATATACACATCTTTAAAAATGAAATAGATCATAAAAAGACTTGTTTTAATAATTAGATTTCAAGTCAATTCACAATTATGAGTTGACAGGAGGGTGGGAATTATTTTTTAAATCACTGTTTGAATTTAACTACTTGATATTATACAATCAGTTCAATAAGATCAGTTATAATACACACTGAAGATTATTCAGCTCATATAAATACATATAGTCAATGCCAATGTAGACTTTAAGTGAAATGAAGTATAGGATTATCATAGTATACTTGATGGATAATATTAAATCAGTTTTTTTCTTTTATTGAAAATAGATTTCTTTTCACATAATATATCCTGATTATGGTTCCTCACCTCTATTCCTACCAGTTTCTCCCTGTGTTTCAGTTCTGAGGGGAAAGGTATCCTGGCAGTGAGGAGCCAAGGCATACCACAAAGTCACCCTGCACAGCAAACCTCACATGAGATTTATTGGGAGGGAAGAACCTAGGAGGGTGGCTGCCTCTGCTCAGGCAAGGAGCATCAGAGGACTGATTTTGGGGGGTGGGGGGGTGGAACTTTCCAGGGTGAGGATTAGTGGGGTTCTCTGAAGGGATCTGGGTCAGTTAGGGCAGTTAGAATGCTCTCTGGGTGGAACCTGGCAGTTGGAGATCCTCAGGGGAAGAGCCTGGCTATCCATGTGGCTTCCAGGGGCCTATACCTGCCCTCCCACCTGTGTATACCCTCTTTCTGTCTCTCATTAGAAAACAAGCAGGTTTCTAAGGGATAATAATAAAATAAAACAAAAAAGTAACACACCAGAAAATGACAAAACAACAAACAGAAAGAAAAACCCCAAGAGAAGGCACAAGAATCAGCGACCCACTTGTTTGCACACTCAGGAATCCCATAAAAACACTAACTAAACTGGAAGCCATAATATACACCTAAAGGAGCTGCAAGGTTAAAAAAAAGAGGAAGAAAATACACACATAAGTTAATTAATTAAAAAAATTAAAAAGAAAAAAATGGGGAAAGCCCTGACATTGTAAGATAAGGAACCTCCAGAGATGCCATTGAGTTCATTTTCTGTTGGCTAATGTGGTCTACCTCTAAGAGTAGTTTGTTTCCCCAGTGAGATTCCTTTGGAGGAAATTAAATTTTCAGTTGTAAGTGGTTATCAATTAGAGATTGCTTCTGGATTAGGGATGGGTGCATGTATCCCCTTCTCCTTTCGGCTCTACAGCCCCATTTGGTGCAGACCTGTGCAGGCTCCATTTGGTGCAGACCTGTGCAGGCCCCATTTGGTACAGACCTGTGCAGACCCCATTTGGTGCAGACCTGTGCAGGATCCATTTGGTACAGACCTGTGCAGGCCCCATTTGGTATAGAACTGTGGAGGCCCCATTTGGTACAGACCTGTGGAGGCCCCATTTGGTGTAGACCTTTGCAGGCTCTGTGCAGGCTGCCTTAGTTCCTGGGAATTTATATGTATGATGATCTTGTTTTTTTAGAAAGCCTTGTTTTCTTGATGTCCTCCATCACCAATGGCTCTTATGCTCTTTTTACCTCCTCTTCTGAGGAGTTCCCTGAGCACTGAGGGGAAGGAATTTGATGGAGACATCCCATTTAGAGCCGAATGTTTCAAGGTCTCCATCTCTCTGCATAATGTTTCACTGTAGGTCTTTGCATCTGTTCTCATCTGCTGCCAGAGGAAACTCTTTTGGTGATGACTGAATAAGGCACTGATCTATACTATAGCAGAATATCATTAACAGTCATTTTATTGTTACTTTTTTTTTAAGACTAGTAGTGTTTTGCTTTACCCTAGGTCCCTTGGCTAGCTAGTCTCTGGCTGTCAATCACACGAGCAGTATCCAGTATGGGTTCCATCTCATGGAGTAGTCCTTAAGTCAAATCAGACATTGGTTGTTTACTCCCATAAGCTTTATGCCACCATTGCCATAGCATATTTTGCTGGCAGGACAGATTGTAGAACAAAGGTTTAGTGGCTAGATTGGTATCTACATTTCTTTTTTGGTAGTCTGAAAAGTACCTTCCCATACCAAAGATACTAGAACATAGGGGTGAAAGTTCAACATAGGCACCACATCACCCTCTCCAAGTTCAAAAGAGTTGTGTTGGTGTTGTCTTCAGCAACCTACTGTCTTGGCAGCAGCCTGGTTTGTTTGCTGATTCCCATGGGACCTCTTTGGCTGACAGCTCAATAGGATGTTATCTAGTCCTGGTACTAGAAGCTTCATTTGGTAAAAAGTAATGGCCAGTATGGGCTCTGTCTCCCCCATTATTTGGCAATTTCATTTAGATTGTCTTTATATTCGTATATGTTTTAGGAGACATCTATTATGTTTCCATACTACCCCTCAAATGCCCTTAATTTATTTCTCTCCGTACTCCTTTCTTCATCCTCCTCTCCCTACCCCTCCCCTGTTGCAGGATATTTGAGCATACTGTGTAAAGATGTCTTGCTGCTTTACCTTGCCTGCCTAAGGCACCTGATTGGTTTAATAAAGAGCTGTATGGCCAATAGCTAGGCAGGGGAGGTTAGGTGGGACTTCCAAGCAAAGATAGGAACTCTGAAGAGAAGAGAGGCAGATTTTGTCAGTGAGTTGTGGAGGGAGGCAGACATACATTATGGAGGAAAGGTAAAGAGCCACATGGCAGACCATAGATTAATAAAAATGGATTAATTTAAGTTATAGGAGATAGTTGTGAATAAGCCTAAGCTAAGGCCAAGCTTTCATATATAATAATTCTCCATGTTGTTATTTGGGAACTGGTGATCCCAAAAATAAAGTCTGACAATATTCTCCACCTGATCCTCCCATTCCATCCAGTCCCCTCTACCCCATCCATTCGTAACTATCTATTTCCCTTTCCTAGAGAGATTCATCTTCCTCCCCTAGTCCCTTTCTCTGTACCTAACATCTGTGGGTCTGTGGACTGTAGCTTAGTTATCATTGACTTAACAAGTATCTACATATAAGTGAATACATACCATACTTGACTTTCTGGGTCTGGAATACCTCACTTACAGTGATTTTTTTCTAGTTCCATCCATTTTCCTGTGACTTTGATGTTTTCATTTTTTTTTTAACAGCTGAGCAATACTCTATTGTGTAAATGTGCCACATTTTCTTTATGAATTCATCTGTTGAGGGACATATAGATTGTTTCCAATTTCTGGCTATCATGAATAGAGAAACAATGGGCATGGTTGAGCAAGTGTGTCTGTGGTAAGATGAACCATCCTTTGGATATATGTCCAAGAGTAGTATAGCTGGATCTTGAGGTAAATTGATACCCATCTCTTGATGTCTAAGGATGTTGAACATTTCTTTAAGCATTTCTCAGCCATTTGAGTTTTGTCTTTTGAGAATTCTGTTTAGAACTGTACCCCATTTTCAAAAGTGTGTTCTTTGTTGTTATTTTGATATCTAGTTCTTTTAGTTTTAAATATATTTTGTATATTAGCCCTCTATCAGATGTGGAGTTGATAAATATCTTTTCCCATTCTGTAGACTGCCATTTGTCCAAATGATGGTGTCCTTTGCCATGTAGAAGCTTTTCAGTTTCATGAGGTTCCATTTATTCATTGTAAATCTTAGTGCCTATGTTAATGGTGTTCTGTTCAGAGAGTCTTTTCCTGTGCCAATGAGTTCAAAGCTATTCCCCACTTTCTTTCCTATGGGTTCAGTGCACCTAGTTTTATGTTCAGATCTTTGATCCATTTGAATTTGAGTTTTGTGCAGGGTGAGAAGTATGGATTTATTTGGATTCTTGGAGTGAGGAGAAGCCACAACAGACAGTCAGCTACAGAGCTGGGAATGAGACTGAGGAACTGGGTATGGAGGAGAGGAGGCGGAGTGTGGATCTGAAGCTGGCCTGCCTGCTTAGCTGGCCTACTTTCCTCCCTCTCAGGCTTAGCTGGAGGTTCCCAGAAAATTCCTGTTGGAGTTGGGGGCTGGGATAAGAGGATGAGTAGGGAGGAAGGTTGGAAGAGAAGGTCTATGTGATCTGCCAGAGGAGGCAGAGAGGAGGAGGAAACAGCAGCAGGTGGTTTGCTAAGAGTTAGGGGTGAGACTGGGGGATTAGATTTGGAGGTAAGGAGATGGATCTGCAGTTAGGCTGCCTGTTTCCCTAGCTGGAGTAGTCTATGGATGCTCCCAGAGAATGCCTGCTGGAATTGGGGACTGGCATAAAGAGATAAGGGCATGGAAGGAAGGTTATAGGGAAAGATCTGTGTGATCTACTAAACATGGGAGCAGAGAGGAAAGGGTGCTCACACCAGGTGGTCTGTTACAGAGCTGGGCATGAAACTGGGGGATTGGACTTGGAGAAATGGAGAGAGAGGTAAAGATCTGAAATTAGCCTACTTGTTTCCCTATTTTCTTCTCTCTCTCTCTCTCTCTCTCTCTCTCTCTCTCTCTCTCATAGATAACAGAAACCTACAGTTCATTTACTCTAGAGACTAAAGCTTATGTTAATGTTTATTGCTGTGCCAATTCTCCTTTTAAGTTGTTGTTGCTCTTTTTGTTTTGTTTTATTTTATTATTTATTTATTTTTATTTTTGTTTGTGAGGCAGGGTCTTTCTAGGTAGCCTTGGCTGGCCTAATACTTTCTATGTAGTCCAAACTGTCCTTGAACTCCTGACAATCCTCCTGAGTTAACTTCTTCAGTGCTGGGATTACAGGTGTATGCTACCACACCTGGATGGGTTTGTTCTTATTATTCAGACCTTCTTCTTGTATATTAATTTCTTTTTTATTTTTATTTGTTGACAAAATACCTGGTGGAAACAACTTACAAGGAAAGGGGTTGGTTTAGGCTGAGTCTCAGAGGACTCCACCCACCATGGTGGAGACACAGAGGTAGAAATGGCTGAGTCTATGTACGGTCTTAGTCTGTGTCGGTGGGAGTACCAGGCAAATGATCACTTCTCGGTAGCTAACCAGGAAACGGAGCTAGACTGGATCCAGTGGTGTATAGAGCTGCTTCTGCTGATGAGGTTACACACTCCCAAAGCTCCACAGCCTCTCAAAACTGCACCAGCAGCTAAAGAGTTTTCAAATACATGAGCTACCAGGGCCATGCTGTACCGAACAAGGCTACCTTGAGTCTCCTCATTGTTAATCTTTGTCCAGGTGAACTGGAAGGGTCCTTGGAGCAAGAGTGAGCTGAACTGATAAATAGAGCTCTGCTATTCTGTTAGATCAATACATGTTCACTTGTTCTGAGGATTAAGAAAATGCACAACCACACACAGACGGAAATGTATACGTTTCAATTTGAGGGTCTAGAGGGTATATTTTATAACAATACCTCTTTTGACTCATATAGAACATTTATTTGTTGTCTTCCTGTGCCATGTTGTGAGTTTGAGGAGTTAAAAATTACTGTTTTAAGTTACTCTACATAAGTAAAACATGCTCAAGAACATGCAAGTTAAATGTTTGATTTCAAGTTAACTTTGCTCTCCCATCTATCTAATTACAATTTTCTCAAGTAGATCCATGAGATTTGATGGTAAGGAAAGCCATGAACGGCAAGCTTGGTGTGAGACTTGGACCCAGGTCCACCTTATTCCAGAAAGCAGTGTGTACTTGCCTGTTCTTGTCTGTCTCACAGAAATGCATGGAGAGCAACTACAAGAATATGATTGTTCCCAATGGTAATAAAACCTTCAAGTTAATTAACTGCGAAGAGAGCACAATGAGATGTTTTGATGGGGGCTAGTATTGTTTTTCTACCTGTTTTGAAAATAACCTTTTATTTTTTGAGATTATGATATAATTATATCATTTCCCCCTTCCCCTCACTCCCTTCAAACTCCCCTATATACCATCTCCATCTCCCACCCCTCTTTCAAGCTCATGGCCTCTTTTTCTTCATTTGGTGGCTGTGGTGTGTGTGTGTGTGTGTGTTCCTAAACACATAAATACAACCTACTAATTCTATATAATGTTATTTGCATGTATACGTTTTCAGGGCTGACCATTTGGCCATTTGGTATTGGATAGCCAAAGGGTGTGCTCTTCTTGGGGAAAATGATCTCTCCTGCTTTTAGCATTCCTGGTTGCCAGTAATTCTTCGGTAGGGTTGAGGCCTTATGAGATTCCCACCATCCATGTTAGCATGCCTATTGTTGTTATCCTTGTACAGGTCATGTTCAGGCAGCCATGCTCATGAGACTTCATGGATGTAGCATCTGACATTTCTAGGAGACATAATCTCACAGCAAACTCCTTGTTCCTCCAGCTCCTGTGATCTTTCTGTCCTCTTCTGAAATGGTTCCTGAGACTTAGGGGCAGGGGTTCGGTTGTAGGTGAATCCACTGGAGCTGGTCTCCACAGGTCTGAAAATTGATCCGCTGTGATGCTGTGATTTTCTGATGTTCTCTGCCCATTGCAAAGAGAAGTCCCTGTGATGAAAGGTGGGGGCTACACTTATATCTGAAGATTAGGAGCTAGGAAAGTCAGATGAGACAGAACATATGACGTTTGACTTTCTGGGTCTGGGTTACCTCACTCAGTATGATCTTTTCTAGTCCCACCACTTATCTTGCTAGATGTTAGAGAAGGATCTCTTCAGCCACTTTGTTTGTTTTTTGAGACAGAGTTTCTCTGTGTAGCCCTGGATGTCCTGGAACTTGCTCTGTAGACCAGACTGGCCTTGAACTCAGAGATCTGTCTGCCTCCCGAGTGCAGGGACTAAAGGTGTGCGCCACCACGGCCTGGCTTATGTTGTTTGTTTGAGACAAGCTTCCACTTCGCAGCCATTGGCTGGTCTGGAACTTGCTATGGAGAGCAGATTGGTCTCAAATGTGTGCTCTTTTTCTACCTTTGAAAATTAGTTTTCTAGCTGAGCAGTGGTGGCATATGCCTTTAATCTCAGCACTCAGGAAGCAGAGGCAAGTATATCTCTGAATTCCTGGCCAACCTGGTCTACAGAGAGTGTTTCAGGACAAGCAGGACTACACAGAGAAATCTGTTATAATAAAAAACAAAACAAAAATTAAACAAATTTTGACATTTATGAATAAATATATTGCCTTAATTCAACCAAAACTAACATGACTATCTAGTAGTTGGATTTGGGGAATTTCTTTTAATAGATTATAAATTAACATACTAAAACTTCTGTATGAAATAAATGATAGTTCATAATTCATGGTTTTGGACTGGGGGTGTAGCTCCATGGTTGAGCATTTTGCCTAGCATGTGTGAGGCCCTGGCTTTAGCTCCATGCATGCAGAAAAAGGGGGGCGGGGGTGCAGCTACAGCAAGCACAAAGCCCCCATGTTCAACCCCCAACACCTCATGCACTAGGTGTGGGAGTCTCGGAATTCAGGAGGAGGAAGCCAGGAGCTCAGCATCAGGAGCTGGAGACCAGCCTCAGCTCCCTGAGACCCCGACTCAGACACAATGGAAAGGTAAAAGTGTTATAGTCATTCCTTCCTTCCTGCTTTTTATGTCAGAAAAGCCCATTAACATATTTGTCTGCTAGGTTTGGCCAAGATTAGCCTGTGATAGAATTTAGGAATATGCAGAAGAAGAAGTCACTGGTTTTTGCCTTCTGCTCCATTTCAAAGGCTGAAGGAAACCTGACATGGGACCAAGAGAAATATAAAGACGGAGGCAGCTAGAGGTCACACAGTGGAAGTGATTGTGATTTACCATGGTGTACAGGTAGGCAAATCATGAGTCAAAGAGAGGTAGACACAGCTACCTGTCACTGGCGGGAGGGTAAAGGCCTCAGAGGAAGGCGAAGGTGCAGATGGGAGAAGAGAGAGAGCATCTGGGTGCTTCAGGGGCAGAATCTCACCCTGGTCATGAGCAGACTCAAGCCTTTTGACATGTCTCCAAGTCATGCTTCTCTAAGTCTTTCACCCTTCAAAGAGGGACATTGATAATAATGCCTTGAAGATTTCATACAAGGAAATGTGATTTGCTGCGTGTACTGTACATAGCACAGGGCAAAACACTGAGCAAATCACCAGGGACAATTACCCATCCTTTAAAAACATTGCTGGTACAGGACTTTGAGTAGGAAGAGAGAGAGACCCGCAGCTCAGGAAAATGGAAGGGAGGAGGTCCAGGGAAGACTTTGGTTTTTATCTAGGGGGTATGCACCTGAGTAGTGGGGATGCTCATGCCAAGTATCACACACTTGATGCTGAGAAACCAAGAATGCTGTGTCCACAGAACTCTGAAGTAAATGTCAGGGATGGCAGTGACCTGGCAGATCTCCAGCACACTCTGAAGCCCCATGCAAAAATCAAGTGACCATCAAGGGAAACTCAAAGAAGGATTCAGGAGCGCAGGGGTCACCTCATGGACCATCCTTCTACCAGAAGCAGGGCAGTCTGGAGAACTGTTAGTATTTGAATATTCTGTCTACTTTGTCCTCAGTTTGATCTGGAAATCTGACTCGCTTTGTAGGATGGCAAAGAGAACAATCCCCGAGGATATGACAAGCTAATGTAGAAAAGATAAATATGAGAAATGGACCAGTGCCATCTATAAGAGAAACCAGCACTCTCAAGTGTACGTAGAGCCAGACAGGGCCTGCTAAGCTCTGCCGGCTCCAGGACAGAAGCAGCTTGGAAGGATGCTGGGCCAGACCTTGCCAGATAAATTTACCAGGAGACCGATAGAGGCAGGGCAGATTACAATTCTATTTTGTGAAGTATCCTTGTTTGTTACATGCATCTATAAATAAGGTTTAAAATATGTTGGGGGAGGCACTGGAGAGACAGCTCGGGAGTTACAAATGCTTGCTGCTCTTCTGGGAGACCCTGGTTTGGTTGCTAGCACCCATGTCTGGCTGCTCACAACCACCTGGAACTACAGCTCCAGGGCATCTAGAGACCTCTTTTGGCCTCTGAGAGCACTTGCATTCATATGCACACACCTACAAACACTCACATAAACACACGCATACACATGCACACACATACAAAATACCTTCTAAAAAAATAAATATTTGTTGTGTATTGAGTCACAATAATTACACTTTCTTACACCAGCACATCAGTTTACAGAGCACGCCAGTGTCTTCTTTAATTCTTAAACAGCACAGGAAGATAGCGCTTGTTTTGTCCCTGATTTTGCAAATGAGGACAAAGTCTCAAAGGACTTTAAGTTGCATGCCCAGGGTGGCTCTGCTGCTACTGAAACCAGCTGCCTCCGTATTCATTCATATTCAGCAAACATGTAGTGGGTTCCTCTCCTCTGCCAGGCACTTGGCTAGAAGCTGAGGATACAAACACTGTGCTCAAATGAATTCAAAGAAAGCTGGGGGAAATACATCCAAAAACAAGGTTGTGTGTGAGATTGTTACTGAGACTAGGCGCAGAGGGGACTGGGAACCTGAGCAGCTCTGAACAGGTGTCCCTAGAATACTTTCTAGAAGGAAGGAGTATGCGCCTGTGGGATGGAGGAGAGAAAAGCTGCTCCAGGCATGGGCACTGCACATGCAGAGCTGTGGAAGCTCCAGAGCACATGACATGACGTCAAACTGAAAAATTAGGAGAGGATGGCTTGAGTTGCAGGTGGACGGTGCAGAAGCCAAATTAAAAACAGTCTTTGTAGGCTGAGCTCAGGAGCCTAAATTTCCACGCTGTAAGTGGCTGGGATCCACTGGAGGATTTTAATTGTGTGAGTGACAAGATCAGATTTGCTATTCAGAAAGCACACCCTGGCACAGATCAGTGGGTGGAATAGAAAGTGGTTGCCCTGGAGACGGGCAGACCCATTAGGCTCTGACAAAGATCCAGGAGAGAGAAAATGAGGATAGCGGTTGCAGCAACGAGCAGACCCAGAGACATTTTAGAGGTGGAAGGGATGGTCAGGAGACGTTCATTGAGTATAAACGCTGGACAAAAGGAAAAATCAAGAGGAGTGGAGTGCTTTCTAGCTTGGATTTCTACATGGATAGTAAATAATTAATGAAGGTGTGGAGGGTGGGGGTGCTGGGGGCTTAAGAGGGAGGTAGTGGTAGGTGGATATGATCAATATACATTTGTTTAAATGTATAGAACTCTCAGAGAGTAAAAAATATTATTTTGAAAGATCAAGGTATTAAATATCAAAAGAACAGCAAGTTTGTGGGGGTGGGGGAGTGCTAATGAATTCCTTTGTGACCTGTTGAATCTGATGTGTCTTTAGGACTTGTAACGTGAAGAAGTCACACATAGTGAATTATCATCAGAATTCAGAATTATCATCGGAATTAAATGTAAACAGAGTAATCGTTAAATCATGCTTAGCCACCTCCAACTCCGGCGTCTGGGTGCCATAGCTTCTACCCAATCCATTTGCATCACTTCTGCAACATGTCCCAGCTCAAGCCTTGCTCCAAAGTACAAATTAGCATAGCAGCTCAGTAAACAATGCCCCCGAGCTTCTGGAAAGAAAGATGTTCAGTCACCATAGGCCCAGAATTAATGGAAAGTCACAGAAATAATAGCTCTATTCTCTGGTTGCTTTTGAACCTCAAATCAGTGGTTGGCAACAAGGTGAGGATTTACAGAAACTGCTGAAAGGTAAACAGCACCAGAAAGACTTTGCTTCTGATATGTGTTCCAACCATGTATGTGCTTGTGCAAAAACGCTGGCTCACATGCATGACCTGAATTCCCTTTCTAGTCGGAAAGTCTATTTTGATTTTGACTGCAGGTTATAATTTCTTGAGAAAAGTCTTCTGTGAGAATTTCTTGCTTTTCTTTCTACTTTTTATCAGGTCAAATTATAGGAATTGAATGATACATATTTATACTATACGTTGGATATAATTTGCCTATATTTTAATTAGAAGATAATTCTTGGAGGGAAATTTTTATTTTTTGCTTAGTTGTGAGCAAATACCAACAACGTACACTTCAGACCTCACAAATGAAAGCTGATTTTTCCTCCAGGAGAAATGACCACAATGTTAGGTCAGAGAATTATCACTGTCAACACTTACCCAACACAAACCACTAAAAGTCCATTTTCTGTTCCCAAATTGTGGTAGATACAAAATTATCAATATCGTAACTTTTTCCCTTCCATCCCCTCGCATGGAAGGAGCAAGGAGGCTCTTTGACCTTGAGGATGCTTGTTGACAACATGAGTACCATTCTTAACTCATGGATAGTTAATAATCAAGACAAAGGATGGGGACTATGAGGGTTGCGTTACATAGTTTTGAGTCTCCAAAGAGTTTTGACAGTGATCCTGTGCTAGGAATTTGATGAGCTAATAAATGAAAAACATTTAAAATGACAGAGAAACTTTTAAAGAGGTACCTCTCATATGACAAATGCTCGTAAATAGCATTAAGATTAATTAGATAATTGAGGTTACCGACTTCCTTAAGGATTCCTAGCAAATAAATGATAAAATCCTAAGAACACTTTAGTACAAGTTCCTTTTCACTGTACCAAGCTACACATTTACTCTAGGCAGATATGTTAATGATGCTTGATATGCATGATATTTCTGCTCCTAAGATTGTTCCTTTGGCCTTTGGATAGACTGATAAACTACAAAGCAATCAACATCAATAATTGTTAACCTGAGATTAGAGTAGGGTTAATGACCTGCCCCAGGGAAGCAGGTAACACTGTGCTGTGTGACTTGACCATCAGTAAGCATCACTTTAACTCAACAAAGCCCACCCTGCTTGTAACTGAACTGGTCTAATGAACTGAATTACAAGAATCATCTTCCTCTTGACTTGGCTGGCACTAAAATGATGCCAAGTACCACATGACCAACCAAAAGGCTTGAAGGTGATGGCAACCCACTTGGAGAAAATGGAGTCAGATTTTAAGCATCTAGGAGTTTCTAGCATAAGTAGAATACAGGAAGGTTCAGAAATTCCCTACAAAATCACCACACACTGTATAGATGTCACTCAATATTTAAACTGGGTACGAAATCACAAAACCTCTGCTTTCTCAAAAGCAGAGCCTCAAGCCATGGAAGCTGTCAGGACCTTGAAGGCTACCCAACTTATTTTTTTACCTTATTTCACAAATGAGGAAATGCACCACTATTCATGCAGGCATAAGCAAAAAATATGGAGCTAGAATTGTTACAGGCTATCTTATTTTAGGGGATTATGGACATAGATTACAGACATAGATAGACACTTGAGGAACACCATCTGTGCATGAAACACAACTCACTGGCTAAATGCATGCTGAAATTCTCCTGTCTGAATCCCAACTCTTCCTGTTTCATTTCATGTGCAGATGTGGGGAAGGGACAGGGAGGTAATGAAAGACAGCAGCCAGTCCCTTCTTGTTGCTCTTGCTCTAACCACATCCTGGTCAGGTGCCATTATTCACCAGTTCCCCTGACTCATTCTTCACACTGTCATCACTGCCTGTGACCTTCCTAAAGCACCGGTTCCCTTCCAAAAACACTCCAACAAGGCAATGTATGGCTGACCTATGTTTTTCTAGTAATGTTTTCTCTCCTCTCTCCGTTCTGGTAATGCATGTGTCTCAGCTGCTCACCATCACCAGTTCGGTGATCGGCTTAGCTAGGGGCAGGAACTCAGGGGCTGTGAAGTACCTGATGTGCCCTCTGCGAGGTCTGTTTCAAATAGATGTTAGACCAATAACAATCATTTTAGAGACCAAAATGGTATTATGAGTGAAGCAGTGAAGGCTGCTCTTTATGTCCTGCCTGTCCTCAGTTTACTTGCCTTCTCCAGCTAACCAAACCCAGTGAGTCCTGAGTGCACAGTGATCCCCCAGTCCTCTCTTTCACAGCTACAACTGGATGGAAGAGGAGGAGGAGGAGGAGGAAATAGGTGGGACACACAGCCAAACCTCTAGAATTAGTGAGACAGTGACTCTGATCTTCGTTCCTGAAGAAGGACCCAAAGCTGCTTGGTGTGGCTAGGAGTGAGTGGCAAGGCTTTCCTGAGGGACCTGTCAAGCAAGTCCCGTTTCCTGCAGTTTCAGCTTACACAGCCAGAACATAAATCGTCCCACTGTTCCAAGACGAGCTGTTAGGACAGCTCACTTCTCCTGCTCCCTTCAGACTACAAGACATTTTTGTGGTATTTTCTTTCACAATAACCAGTCCTTGGTGTTCAGCACACTTTAGAATTACCTGAGTTTAGAAAAAAAATAGAGAGGGGGAGTTGGGAAATGCACTTATGGCCTCCTAAAGAGGAGCCAGGATGTGAAAGTTAATGAAGAAAGGGCCATTTAACATAATTTAATAAACTGGTGTTACAATAGTGAAAACAGAAAGAAAAAATATGAGCACATTACTTCTTAGTGAGTTCATAAAACATCTGCAGCAGAGGTCTTATCTTCTGGTTAATGAATTAAATGAATTATTTATTTATCCTGTTGTATGTGTGGATCAGAGATCAAAGGAAAGCTTTGTAGGAGTCAATCTTCTTCCTCTCTGTGTGTTTGGGGAATTGAACTCAGACCATCAGGCTTGGCGGCAAAGAAATAGTCATAAACAGATCCATGCTCCGCGACCACATTGTAACTCACTGATTTGGGTATGATGACTACATCATCTGTGACTGACCCGCTCCCCAGACTAACACTGAAGTGCTGTAATTTCTTGAGGATTATCCCTCCAGGGGAGCAATGATGTGTAGACCCATCAACAGCAGTCAGAATGCTTTCAACAGCAAGAAGAGGTTTGCTGTGTAACAAGTAAGAACTGTCTTAAAAGTATGGCTACATACGTCTGCAGTGTCCAAACATCCATATTTATTATGACAGTATTCACAATAGTCAAAACAGGGAATTAGTCTAGATGTCTGTCAACATATGATTCCCTTAAAAAACATAGTATAAATACAAAGTGGAGTTTTATGCAGCTATAAAGAAAAAAACAAAATTGTGTCATTTTCAGGAAATAAATGAACTAGAGACTATTATGTTAAGTGGGATAAGACAGACTCAAACAGACAATAAATTAATTGAATACAATGTTTCAGAAACAGCCACATATGTAAAACACTTGTAATAAAGATGTCATCACTGCTGGTGGGAATAGTATTTTCTTTTTCTTCCTTCTCCACAACCCCAAGTCCATGTGAACTGGATGTTATTAAGAGAAAAAGTAATACTAAATGAACATTGGATCACACCTCACTACTTCATTCATTCAAAAAAAGCTGCGCAGTTAATGCTAGGCCCCTTCCAAGCTTTAAAATTTAGAAGTCAAGGTTTTATACAAAATATCAAACTTTACAAAAGTGGTTGCTAGAGGATATGGTTGTGGCTCAGTGGTAGAGCTCTTGTCCACATGAACAGAGCCTTGGGTTCAGTCTCTAGTCACACCACACACACACACACACACACACACACACACACACACACACATACACACACACACACACGCATGCACACATGCTCACAGACACACACACAGACACACACAGCATAACTACTTCAATTTTGGAAAATCAACATATGGGTAAAACAATCACAGCCAATTATCAGAAAATTTACGGTCTAAAAAAATGTATAATATTAACCTTTGAACAACATGGAATCCCTCCACAGACGTGTAAGAAACAGTTACTTGATTGTAATTCCTAATCCAGTTTTGATGCATTAGGGGGCAAAGAATTTTGTCTGCTCCACAGAATCAGTCTTAGATTTGAAAAGTGGCTCAAAAGGGGAAAGTTAATCCAAATGTCTGTGAACATCTGGCTTCACTCTCCCCCAGTCAGGCCTTTCTGAAGCCCAGCTTTGATAGAACTAACCCAAGGAGACATGGCCTAAGGAGGAATCCAGCAAGGACTGGAGACTGAAAACACAACCCAAGTGCCTAAAACAGTCTCTCACTCTGAGAACCGCAGACCCGACGCTCACAGCAGAGGTGAGACTAGAACTCTGTCTCTATTGTTGCCTACAGTTAGCATCATTAATTAAATTGTGCATGACATAATTTCAATTATGTAAATAAAGTAAACAGCTGGGCGTGGTAGTGTATGCCTGACATTCCTGCACCAGGGAGGCTGGGGGGCGGGGGGAATCACAGTGGGCTGAAACCTAGCCTGCTTTACACAGTGCCAGACTATCCTTGGCTACAGAGTGAAAACTTGTCTCAATTCAAACAATGAAAAGAGTCGTTGAAAAAAAAAAAAACCCTGCTACCTGGAAAGCATGACATATTCGGTTCCATAAGTAAACCAAAAATGAGTTGACTGCTATTTAAAACAAAACAAACAAACGGAAACAGAAGGTGGGCACCGGAGATGCCACGCCATTACTAGCAAAAGTGACTCGGTTCAGCAGGCAGGATTGGTAACAGCTTGTGCAAACTGAAAATGCAGGGTTCCAGGGTCCTTGCTCAAGAGTGATTTTGAATTTCATTGGTCAGGGAGAGCAGAGCATTAAACCAAGAGCAAGGACCTCTGGCGTGAGTGACCGCCCTGTCACCAGGCAGAGCCTGAGCACAACAACCAGGCTTTGCTTTCACACTCACTGACCGTGAAAACCACACCGTCAGCTGTGCTCTCTGTGAGCACAGGGAAGGGCCACGTGAACTCTTTGGCGTGTGATATGCTCTTCATATGAGACTAACTAGGAGACAGTATCTATGTACTGAGTCTACCTGTGCCTTTGCATCTGAAAATGATAGCTTGCTAAGGCAAGGCTGTGAGGTTCTGAATGTAGTCCCCTTTCTGTTGCCAGCCTTGTGTTCCCTAGGCTGCTCAGAAAGAAAGCATTGTGGATGTGACGTATTATTATTATTAC